>RJWJ010006134.1:0-64111 GCA_004363605.1 Indri indri
TGTGTATGCATATATCCGTCCCCTCCTCCCCCTCGCCCCTCCCCCTTCCCCCTCCCCCTTCCCCCTCCCTCCCTACCCGACATCCGATAGATGCCATTCTTATATGTACACTTATGTGTTGTTCAGTTACTACCAATTTGATGGTGAGTACCTGTGGTGCTTGTTTTTCCATTCTTGGGATACTTCGCTTAGTAGAATGCGTTCCAACCCTATCCAGGAGTATACAAGAGGTGCTATATCAATTTCTTTCATTAATTTATTTGTTTATATAGACAGATTCTGTGATCTAGTTTTATTTTACCACTACAGCTAGGATATTTGCTGTGTTTTCAATCAGAAGTTGCCCTGTCTATTTTGGTAAAGGAGAATAAAATCCCTCTCCTAAAATTTTCTTTCTTTCTTCACATCTTTACCTGGATCTTATAGATGCTAAAAATCACAATGGCCTTCTTTGCTTCACTCAACTTTTTAAAATTTTTCTGTAACACTTACAGTTGTAAAAATCTCATTTAGATGATAAAGCTTCCTAAAGAGTCTAGTCTCTAATCAGAGGAAGTAATTTTCAAACAACCCTTGTACAGAATCAAATATAAGTTTTAGTCACAGATTTTCAGTGGTTTTATCCTAAGAAAGCAAAGGAGAATAGTAATTAGCTCTTTATATTCTCTCTGTGAACATTTAGTAGTGGTTAAGTCAAAATATAAGCCACAGCTCTGACTTGGCTCAAATAGCCCTGAAATTGAATAAATTTTGAACTCAAGGTATACCTACTTTCATCTCTCCAGATAATGTCCATGCTGCCTAATATAGTATGTAGATTGCTAGGGTAATTGAAAGAGGGAATGATGCAGTAGGAGAGGACCATGAAAAGTTTTCAGTGTGGAAAAGAGGAACAGCATGCATATGTATCTGTGAATGTCGACTATTTTAACAGGATATGAAATTCTCCATTGCCTACTCCTATGATGCTGGCAGGCATCACGTGGTTAGTAAAGTTTCCTAAGACGACATAGCCTGGTTGGCGTCTATCTTCCCCATGATACTCCTCAGAAGTCACAGCTAGTCTAACAGGAGGGCTCATAACTGTAAGAATTTAGACAGGATCCTGTTCTTTTGGACCATCTGAAAGGAAGGCAACTCACTAAAGTTTGGGGTTGCTTGAGATCTTGAAAAGGTGAGAAAAAACACTAGTTCTTACCAAGATAATTTGATTTCTGTAGTTGTGAAATATTTTTGCAAGGAAATTCTCCTTATTTACTGCTATTTAGCCAGCTTTTGATTCTAAGAGCAAGGAAAATAAGAAAACTCTGGGCTAGAGTAAACTGAATCACCAGAAAGGGAAACCAGACAAAAAGACAATAAAGATTTTTGCTGTAGTAGTTTTTCAAGCAAAATATAAAAGAAAAAAAGTGATAGGGTATGTCTTTTTTATTCAGGTCAGATTCTGTTTAGATCATTAGTAGCTGAACAGCTTTGGGATATGTGTTGGTAATTTCTGTTTGTTTCCAGTGGACAGATGTGAATGATTACTTTCTGTCAGCTTGCCAATTCTCAGAAAACTAGATTTGTCATTCTGTTGTTAGGATCATAGAGTCACTCAGTCATTAGTTGCTGACTGCCTATCTGCTTTGACAGGATAGGAAATCGAGGATGTTAGTAAAGGTTATTTAGGGTCACTCAGTGAGTGTATTGAAAAGAAACCACAAGAAGTGCTTTGTCAGATTAGAATTTAGAGGAAGATAAGACCAAGTAGAAAAACAGTAAGTGTTGGTTATCAAGTGCTTTTTTATAAAAAGGATTGCACTGTATCATTTCCTCTGTGTATCCATTAATGAATGTATAGTTTCTTTTCCCATCAGTCATGGCATAAAATATGAAATGATCAAATTGGTATTTACAGTTTTCCAAACTATATTACTGTACTTCTAATTACCAGCATTCATGTGTATATTTGTGTGCACATATACATTTATATGTGGGCATATGTGTGTGTGTGTCTTAGGCTCAGAAATGTGAAATTGCTTTTTTGTAGGTCAAAAAAGATCAAATATTGTCGGTTTCCTCAGTTTCATATGCTTTAATTTAACATATTGTAGATGATTAAAACATTCTCAGTTTTGCATATTATTCATGAGTTGTCCTAAAAGTTATTACTTTTAGCTATGTTTTTATTTTGCTGAGGCGATAATTTATATCATATGCACCATAAGGTAAGTATATGTGAGTGAGTTCTTAACTAATGAGTTACATTGTCACCATATACAGTATTAATTAGCTTTTATTTAAAACAAAACCATTATTTTAAATAGAAAAAGGTCATACTGATATTGCTGGAGGTACATGCCAAAAAGTAGGAAGGAAGTGAAGAAAATGATGGTTCTCAATTGGATAATAGAATTTTTTATTAAATTAGAAAATAAAGCATTACATTCTATGTTAACTCAATCTGTGATGTGAATAATTCACCCTTTATGCTCTATGTGGATCTAAGAAAATTTCACTCTTGAAATTGTTTCAGGCATTGCAGAAATTTTCATCAACAAAGAGATAAAAATTGTTGTATGCTAAAAAATGTCATAGTGGATACCTAGTTTTTGTATTCAACATCTATTCTTTCTCTTTTACATAACAGTACTCTGAACTTTCTTTAGAAATTACCCTTTCCCCAGCCCTCCCACATTCTCAGACATTTGATTTACATGGGATTGGTTCTACATCCAGCTTATGTTGGGTCCAGATTGGCATAAACCAATCCATATACAGAATTCACCTAATAATTGGGTTGTAGTTAGGCACATGATATAATCTAGTACAATCATCATGAACCTCAGGAGTTTTACTGAGAATGCTGGGACATAGACTGTCTTCTCCACTGGGTTTACTAATCTGAAAATTCACAGTTTGGGATTATTATAGCCATTTTTGAAATCAGGAGGAAAGATAACCTGAGGACAATGTTTGAGGGCAGAGGAGGACAGCATGAGAGACTTTCATGACAACAGAAATAGAAATCTGATGATATCCTGAATTTCTGGATCAAACTCAGTCTAAAGTCAGCCATACTTTGGATATTTTTGTTCTATGAGCCAATCGATATCATATTGTGTCAAGGCACGTTGAGTTAGTGTTTTTCTCACTAGAAATCAAAAGCATCCTAGCCAACGTAGGTGATTAATTTTAGGTTTGAGGATAGTCATACAAAACATGTGATTCTTAATAGAAATGTTATCTGAGAGAAAGCCAGGGAACTGTTCAAACATGTTTGTGATGGAACTGTTAGAGGAATCACCAAAGTGTCTGCTTGGAGAGATCTTCACCATGAGTAAAATTTGGATAAAAAATGAAAATGTGTGCCTTATTAAGCATTTTTTTCCTGAGTATAAAGGTACATACCCATATGAGAAGAAAGTAAAATAGACAAGTTGAAGGCAGAAAACAGCAGTCACCTATAATTCTGTCATCCAGAGGAAAACACTGTGATTATTTTAACATATTTGCTTCTATTCTTTCTAGCCATTTTATGTAGTTGAGATCACACTGCATATACAATTCTTCTCCTGCTTTTTTTTCTTTCAACACCAAATAATAAGCATTTTCCCACATCATTAACAACTCTTCATGAAGAATATGTTTTTCTTCCCAAGGAAATTACAGTTTATTTGGGGATGTGATACAAACATACATGAAGCAATGAATGGTATAGTAAAAAATTGTGTAATATAATCGGTTTGAGGCTATGACTATACTATAAATAATGTGATCATGTTATTTAAATTGTCATGTTATTTAAATTGTTAGACGGAGTTTTAGAAAATCAGGAAATTTTTCATAGCAAAGGTGGAGTTTATTAGAATAAATGACCCTTGGCCTTGTTTCCATGTGTGGATGCCATTTCTTCATCTGATTCAATAGGTCAGCTTGGACTCTGGCTTATCTTTTAACCACATGAACCTGAGTTATAATACCAAGCTATGAGGGCTCTCTCACTATCCATATATTATCACTAATTTAGTGAAAATATGTGGACAGTCACTGTTATGGTTTGAATTGTGCCTCCCTGAAAGATGTTGAAGTTCTAACCATCCGTAACTGTGAAGTTGACTTTATTTGGAAACAGGATCTTTGCAGGTAAGCAGGTTAAAGATGAGGTTATTAGGGTATGTCCTAATCTAATGTGACAGTGTCCTTATGAAAAAAGGCAATTTGGGCACAGAGACAGGAATGCAGGGAGACCTGGACATGTGAACATGAAGGCAGAGATCAGAGTAAAACATCTAAAAATCAAGGAACATCAAAGATTACAAGCATACCACTAGATGCTAGAAGGAAGTTATGGAACACATTCTCTTTCACAGCCCTTAGAAGAAACCAACACTGCCAACACCTTCTAGTCTCCAATTTCTGTTGTTAAGTTACTCAGTTGTGATATTTGTTACTGCAGCCCTAGGAAACTAATTCAAATACCTAAACTTCCCACTTTCATGATTGACCCTGGCACTACTTACACAGAAATACAGTAATACAAGATCATTGCAAAGCTTTATGACTACAACTCTATCCTATGGAATACATCATAAGTCATGACAGTGAAATTTGAGTGGTTCCATATTTCCTCATTTGCTGAGATAGCTCAATATAGAGATGCATTCATGATAAGCCTTACTAAGGTCTGTTGCTCTCTATTGCTTTTGTAGAAAGAAAGTTAGAGTACGTATGAAAGGATTGAAAACATGACAGCTCTATAATCTTAAGTCATTTTTCCAGGCACATCCCACTGGACAGCAACACCACGGTTCCTCTTTGTTGTTTGAGGCAGCAAGAGTGGCTGGAATGCTTATACGAGTAGAGATGTTCTCAAATATGTTCATGTCTGTCAAACTGCTTCAGGCTTGTCCGTTTTTTTTTGTTTTCATTTTTTTCCTCTTGTTTTTTTTTTTTTTCTTTTCTTTGCCTCATGAGTAAGAATAAATCCTTCATCAGTTCACTCGGGGCGCCTAATATAGGCACACCCAGGAGCTGAACTCTTGACTCGAACTTTCCTCACTAGAAAGCAGGGCCACAGAAGCTATTATTTCACAAAAATATATAGAATACATAGATTCATATAAACACATAGTAGAGTCTTGATATGTTGAAAGACTTTCATATACACCAAATGTGTGAACAGTTACATTATATAATCTCTCTTATAAACTGTTACAAAATAAAACTTAAGACACTTTATGATTCCATAATAACAGGGAAAGTTAGCTTGTCAATGAGTGAGATCTTCTTGGCTTGATTCTGTGACAGTTTCTACATTTTTGAATCCATGGCTTTGACCTTGATTTGGCATGAGTTACTGTGAAAATTGACTACTTCTCCAGGAACCCTGGTTTTGGTCTTTAACTACATTCTTTGCAATGGACATGCTAAGTGTCATTCTTGTCTTCCACACTGTCTCCAGTGTCATTTTTCTAAATCTAACAGTTATTTTCCTGTAATAAAAGACGTCTGCACTTGAATGTTCATACCAGCACAATTCACAATTGCAAAGGTGTTGAAACAACCTAAGGCCCATCAATACATGAGTGGACTGATAAAATGTGGTATATGTATACCATGGAGTTCTCAGCCACAAAAAACAATGGTTATCTAGCACCTCTTTATTATCCTGGATAGAGCTGGAACACATTCTACTAAGTGAAGTATCCCAAGAATGGAAAAACAAGCACCACATGTACTCACCATCAAATTGGTATTAACTGACTTAATTGACCAACACTTAAATACACATACAGTAGTAACATTCATCTGGTGTTGGGCAGGTGTGAGGAGGGAGGAGGGGATGGGTGTATTCACTCCTAATGGGTGTGGTGCACACCATCTGGGGGATAGACATGCTTGAAGCTCTGAATTGGGTGGGGCAAAGGCAATATATGTAACCTAAACATTAGTACCCCTGTAATATGCTGAAATAAAAAAAAATAGAAAACACCTCCTATGGATACCTACTGCCTGCACAATAAAGTCCAAGCCCTTTCAAATAACAGTATACAAAGCTCTTCACAATCTGATCTCTGCCTGTCTTTCCAGTTGCATATCTTGTCTAAGATCTAAAATATGTTTCCTCACTGGGGCGGGGCAAATAATGGGCAACATCTGAGTTTCTCGAGAGTAGCCACTCAATATTTGTTTGTTAAATTCAATTAAATAGTAAAGGCCATGGCATGATATGGGGAGAGTGGTGGGCTCATGGAATTGCCTGGAGTTTAAGTGGGAAATCACAGCAGGACAGCAAAATCACCTTAAGCGTGGAGGCATGGTGGCAGGGCACTAACAGAAAGGATACCAGAAACCTGCAGAGAAACTTTGCCCACTTTGCAGCTCTGCTCTCTAAGCACCCTTCTCTAGTACCTGTGAAGTATATGCCTGAGAAGGAGTCTGAGTAGGGAATACTGTTTTGGAAGATCTATTATTTGAATCCTGTTGTGTCAGTGAATAAATGGATATTTGGCTAATCTTTGCACAACTCCCTTTTGCACACCCGGACCTGAAACATTACGGTGTCCTGCTAAGGCCTTAGACAATAGGATTTGTGCATCTGTAAAGTCAGAATCAAAGACTAATCCATACTCGGTTATTCTGAGTGAACTAAAACACAGTAATTCATTTCCATTATAGATCGGGCATGCTGAGGAGAGGAACTGATCCATTACTGAAATCTGCTGTCTGTTCTCCATTAAGCCTTCTGAGGCAAGGATCAGTCTGACACCTCACTATGGGAAAGCCAAGGGGAGGAGGATCCTCCTTAGGAGTGAGAAGTTGGCCAGAATAGTTTGCATTGTATTTTTGGCAGCTGAAAGTGCACTTTAACTAAATGGCTTCTGTCAAAGCCCTCTGTGGTAATGGCTTTTGCGGTAAATGTGAGGGAATGATGTCTTAGGAAGCTTCATGAAAGCTGAATAGATGTGGAAAGCTTGCCTTTAGAAAACATAGAAACCAAGATTTAGATACATGTTTGGCCTTCCTTGTAAATGGATTCCTAGGGGCTAAAACAGATTCTGACGGTATAAAAAGGGTGGTGTCCTCTTACTGTTCTTAAATTCTTGGGAAGATATTTTAGCAGAGCTAGTGCAAGAGTTGAGTCTTCACTTCTTTCCAGATAGTTATATTTTGGTAAAGTTTCTTGGCTCTAAAGTTTTTTTTTTTTTTAAATCAGTCCACTCAGCCTTAATAAACATACTGCACTACAACTTTGGACATTTTGTTTGTCTAGTTATTGTTCTTATGCTAGGCGTGCATGTGTCTGTGATGGTGTGTGAAAGACACACATATATGCTTTTTATTTCCGTTTATAGTACATTCTTCAACATGCAGGACATTTGGCTGCTTTCTTTGCCTTTGTGTTCCCCTGCTTTCCATGCTGCTTCTGGGTCTCTGAAGTATAGAGCTTGCTATATAACTCACTTTTCCCACCAGATTATGTTGGAGAAGCTAATGCAGAAAAGCCATTCTTGCAATTATATCATAGAGGCAAACTGAAGTAAAAGAAAGAGGGAAATAATGAGTGCTGAGATTGTGTCAGAATCTCCCATAATGACCTGAGACAAGTTTTTTTCTTTCTCTGCACCTCAGGTTCTGAATAAGAAAATCAAAGGATTAGATAGTATGATCCCTAACGCCCCTTCCAGTTTAATCTTCTGGGCTCTACCATGACTATTCTTTGTTATAGGATATATGGAATTGAACTTGGGGAGAAACTTTATCTAATAAGTGACGATCTTACACTTGAATAGCTTAGTCCAGCTACTATTTATTGAGAAGCTACTACATACAAAGTATGATTTCAGGCCCCTCACATGCGTTATCTCATTTAATCCTAAAAACAACTGCTTGAGCCTGGTATTATTTTCTCCATTTTCAGAAGAGAGTTTAAGTAAATTGTTGACTGTTGCATGGCTAGAAATTTCAGGGCCACTATGCAAATCCTTTTCTGTCACACTCAAATGCCAACATTCTTTTTTTTTTTTTTTTTTTTGAGACAAGAGTCTCACTCTGTTGCCCGGGCTGGACTGCCGTGGCGTTAGCCTAGCTCACAGAAACCTCAAACTCCTGGGCTCAAACAATCCTCCTGCCTCAGCCTCCCGAGTAGCTGGGACTACAGGCATGCACCACCATGTCCGGTTAATTTTATATATATATATATATATATATATATACACACACACACACACACACACATATATATATATATATATATTTTAGTTGTCCAGCTAATTTCTTTCTATTTTCTTTTAGTAGAGACAGGGTCTCACTCTTGCTCAGGCTGGTCTCAAACTCCTGAGCTCGAACAATCTACCCACCTTGGCCTCCCAGAGTGCTAGGATTACAGGCGTGAGCCACTGTGCCCGGCCAAATGCCAACATTGTTAGCCACTGTACTATGCCACCTTACTGTTCTGTGCTCCCTCCAGTTAAGAATATAGGACAGACTCAGGGAAACAAACATATACGCACTTACACATCCTCACATAAAAGAATAGTGAGAGGCCAAGTGTGAACCTGAAGGGCTGTGGTGATCTGTGAGTAGATGAACCTTAACCTGTTTCCCAAGAGTTAACCTGTGATCTAGGCCTTCTCAGTTATAATATCAAAGTTGTCCCAATGCTTAAAAGTAGCTGGGATGGGGTACTGAGCATTAACGTGGAAGATGAAGAGATTGAATCAAGGACACAAAAACAGCACTGCAGGGGACCCTTCATCTGTGCAAGGCAAAACATACAAGAAGCAGTCAGAGGAGAAGGAGGAAAAAGCCAATGGGATAGGGGGAACTCAGCGTAATTTCCTCCTGATTCCTTGTCTAGATTGGTTGTGCATATCTGTTTACTACTTGTACCTCCCATCCCTGAGCTCCAGTTAATTCTGCTAGGACATAAATAGGAATTTCCAATCTTCCTGACTAGCTAATGATGAGATACAGATAGCATGTGAACCATGAAAAATGTCTGTGTCTGATCCAACGAACTAAAATGGAGGCACTTACAGAGAAAAGCCTGCTTCTAATTTAACATTGTCCTGTGAGTTTGGGCGAGGAATTGTCTAACTGTTGGTCAAAGTAAGGGCTCTATCACCAAGGACATATACTACAAAGTCTCCATCACACCAATTCTGTGCAGGAAGAATAGACGTTTTATTAAGCTTTTCAATTATTCAGAATGAGAGAGAATCTCAGCAGTCCGTATGGGAAGAAAGTGGGCCTGGGGGGCTGGGACGTGATACAGAGGGAAAGAAATCTTGTGGTCCATTTAAGTTATGCTTTAAGGCAGGCATTTAGTGAAGCTGAATTGTACTTAGTTGAAGGAGCTCCTGGGATGAAAAGCAATGACCTGGGTAAGATCAAATGTTATGTCTTTGATCTGTATACTATAAGGGGGAGACTTAGGGGCATGGTGGGTATATTTGGAAGGAATCTTTATAGAAGATTAGAATAAGAAAGAAACTAAAATCTGTTCTGTGGAATAACCTCCACCAAGAGTCTGTTTCTCTGCCTGGCTGGAGTACAGCCACTATATGAAGCTTAGCTATTAAGTCCTCACTTCATATGGCTTCAGGTCTTCTGTGTCCTGTGTTATTTAGCAACTCTCTCAATGACGCACAGAACATTTTCTGAGATCATTTGTCTCACTTGGAAGGGCCAGTTGGACTGAGTTGTTAAGAGGATGGAGTAAGGGAGGAAGAAGTTTTTAAAAGAGAGAGCAAAGAACAGACAGCCTTAGCAAATGCTCTCTGATTCCAGACAGGGCAGTTCCAGAAAGAGGGGAAAAAATGCCAAGAATCATTTTGGAAAATGAATGGCATGTAAATGAAGAATATTTTTGAGAATTTCAAAATGAGGGATAAGCAACTATTTGCAGAAGATGGAAGTCTTATTTATTATCTTCCACATTTCTTCTTGTGACTATTGTTACCTTTCAACTGTTTCCTTGTGTCTTGTTCACTCTGTGGATTAACTGCTGCCAATTTAGAATGCCCCAAATCCAGCATTCTCAATCTTATAACCCCATGATTCTCATTAGCAAATGAACTAACTTTATTATTAATCCAAGCAAAATCCCACAAGGTAAAGATGTAGCAAAGAAAAAAATACGTAAAAATATCATATATCCCAAAGCCAAATATGAATTAATTGATATAATTAGCTCTTTTAGAAATTTTGTGACTCTCCTATAATACCATGAAAAATTAAGGATTATTTGGCATGCAGGGTGACCCTCATCAGATAAAAAAGAAATCGTTGAACTGCACTGCAAATACTGTGATTTTAACTAATGTGATGATCTTTAATGTAAATAGGGCATATTGTTCCATTAGCCTCTGAAGAGGATTGAAGGATTCCCAATTATTACGGCTGCATGCTGGGAGGCTCTTTATTTTCTCTTTTAGACCCACAGTGAAATAAGGCTTTTCGGGTATCTTTCAGAAAGAAAAAAAAAAAGCAGTTTTGTCCTTGTGGTCCTATGAGTAACCTGAAAAACGTGTCTGGGAAAGTACAGTCTTATGTTACATTCAAGGTACAAAAATGACTATGCAAGAATGAGCCTCTGGGTGCCACCTAGTTGAAGCAGAAATGTGGAATTTGGTCTGACTTTTGTTTCTTCCTATGGGGGCAGGGTAGAGACCTGCAGCTTTTGTTTCTCAGCTCCATTAGTGAAGTAAGCTACTAGCATGACCTCAAGATCAATTGGGATTCCCTGTCATTCTAAAATAATCTCTTTCTAGGAAATCTCAGAGGCAAGATAGAGCCTTTTCCCAATCTAGACTAAAGTTAAATCCAGGGATCACAGGCACCACCTGTAAATGTGAGATGGGACTCACACCGTCTGGCTTTTGCTTAGATTTAGAACTGGTCTTGTGCAAAGATCAAATCAAACTATTGTAATGCCTTTTCTGGGCTCTGTGTTGCTTTACCCATTGTTTTCTGGTACTCACAAAATCCAGAGACAGAAAGAATTAGGACCACCAGCATTTTGGTGCCAGACAGTTTTGAAATCATTTTAATTTGCAATTCTTTCTCATTTAACATTTATTAATAACCCATCATGTTCCAGGCACCATGCTTGCACATATATTACATAATTTAATCATCCTGTCCATCCTATGTAGTAGATCTCAGTATCCTCATTTTATAGATGAATTAATTGATGCTCAAAATTTTAAATAAGTTGGCTTAGGCCCCGAGACTTGTAAATTGTGGAATCCGTACTTCTATATACATCTGCCTGATTCTAAAATATGTGCCCTTTCCACCACATGCCATGTCTATTTCTATAGGTGATGAGAATGATTCTAAAGAATATAGAGTGACATAGCCTAAGATATATATGTTGTTTTTCTCTTTCTTAACCTGCTCACCTCATTTGCACTTCTTTTTCATGCCTCAGTTTGTCCAGAGCTGGGTTCACTAATCTTTCTACCCATAGGATTAGCTCTGATCCAGATACTATATAGGAAGTACTTAAGCCAGTAATGGCAAATTATTTTCATCTCTTTCCAACACTGATAGATTGGTGGTAACTACTTGTAACAATTTTTGAGAGGGTTTATGTGGTGGCATCCAGGAATAGGTGCTGTAATCAATTACTCATGGCTGTAATGTTTCCACATCTTTGTAATCGTGAATTGTGCTGCTATAAACATTCGAGTGCAGATGTCTTTTTTATAGAATGGCTTTTTTTCTTTGGGTAGATGCCCAGTAATGGGATTGCTGGATCAAATGGTAGTTCTACTTTTAGCTCTTTGAGGTATCTCCATATAACTTTCCATAGAGGTTGTACTACTTTGCAGTCCCACCAGCAGTGTATAAGTGTTCTTATCTCTCTCCGCATCCACGACAACATTTGTTGTTTTGGGACTTTTTGATAAAAGCCATTCTCACTGATAGGTGAGGTGTGCATTGTCTGGGGGATGGACACGCTTGAAACTCTGACTCGGGCAGGGTAAAGACAATATATGTAACCCCCCCCCAATGTGCTGAAATAAAAAATAAAAAAATAATTAACTAAAAATTAATTAACACAATACTCATGGCTGTAATGGACACGGGAGGAGAGAACACATGTGATATGTGCTATGCATTTGCTATCCCTAATTTAAGCAATCCCAGCTGCACAACTGTTAAGCACAGAAGTGTATGTATATGTCAGTAATGTATACTTATATCCTTTGGCAGGCTTTCTCTTGGTTTTAACCAATGAAGTGTTATGTAGTTCCCTGAGTTTATGATTACTGCTTCTTCCATGTTTCAATGCCACATCTCTACCCCTACCCCACACTCTTGTTCTGATAAGGCAATTCCTTTATTTGACTTCCAGTGGCTGAATTCTCCTCAAATTTTGTACCCATCCATAGGTCCAGCATTGAACTTTGATCCCCAAACCACATTCTTCTTTGTCCCATAGTTCTTCTAGATCTAAAATCTTGCCTTGTTTTTCTGGTTCCCTTCTCTCTGTCCTGTGCATGAGGCCCTGGACTCAAATGACCACTGATCACATACATGGATACTGGTATACATGACAATTTATCTGGCGTATTTATACCGCCTTCTCAGAGAGTCTGCTTATACCTAGAGACTTATCAAGTGGTCAATAGGCCATGTGATATAGACCACAGATGATTGGACAATGGAAATGTACTTGATTCAGAGCCAGTCAATCCATTGGCTAGGTAGAAATCAATGTTTTTTCTTGAGATTATTTGAAAGATGAGATAGAAACTTCAACCTAAAGGAAAGTATGGGGTCCATTGACATAGGGATTTAAATTCCACATATGTTAGGATATACTGTTTAAAAATCTAAGATTCATAATCACGTTATTTTTTACCTGTATAACTTTGAGTCTTTGATAATTATAGAGCAAATCCTGCAAAACAGCAAAATCATAAAAACGGGGCCAACTTAAAATATCATTAGAATAGTAAGGACATAACTAAAAGTAGGCTCCAGATCTGATCCTTGGTATGTAAAAAATGATTTAAAAATCAAAGTTTTATATATATATATAGTATAAAAATCAAATGGTACTAAAATGTATGTTACTAAAACCAGTAACCCTTCCTAGCCTGTCTTTTCTACTCTGTAAAGAGGGGATTTTACCTATTTCTTAGGTCTGTTGAGTCAATGTATTATCATAGCACTTGGCCTATCTAATAAGTGTTAAATGATTATCTATCTTTCCATATATCATTAATACTATGTTATGAACCTATCAAAGAATGGAATGCAAGACTTGTTCTCATATTTAACAGAGATCTTCAAGGATTTCATTTCTCTCCTTAGTTAGAATGAGAAGCCTGAAAGCACTGAGAAATGAACTAGCATGTTTCCTTAACTGAATGGAGAAAGGTTTAAAAAGAAAAGCTTACGCCTCTCTCTTCCCTCCATGTGTGTCCTGAAGAACCCTATGGGTAAGTATGACGTTGTCAAGTATAAGGCAAAGAATATGATGATTTGACCACTGGAGAAAGGTTTACTAACTAAAAGGTCACACTGAATGTAAAGAAAGAAACTTCTCTTTCACTTTCTGATTAATATTCTTCTTGCTTAACAAACGCCAAATGCTTAGGAGACTGGGAAGTCATCTGCTTTTGCAATTTGATCTTACCTTAAGATTATCAGGTGATAAATTTGTTACAAGAAATGATAAAAATTGTAATTCTTCCCACCCACACAAATACATAAAACCAATTTCCCTGTTCAGGTTCCTGAGAAATAAACATGCCAACACGGAAAGGCTATTTATCATGGCTGTCATAATTACGTCCAATCAGGGAAGTCAGTTTCCTTTCTCAAATGACAAACTTCAAGTTCCAACCCACCAGTACCATTTTGCAGGACATGTTTAATAACCTCCAGTCATTTATCGCTATTTCCAAATGCCAGTATTATCAGAGGGAAGGCAGGTGTTCCTGATTCCAGTTCACTAAACTAAAATTATAGCCATCATTTTACCGATGTGAAGACACTGTCTGGCTTCTGATTAGGAGAATATTTTCAGAGGAGTTTTTTTTTTATTGTTTTGTGTTATTTTGGTTTTATTAAGATTAGGGAGTACAGTTCATAAAAATCATTAAGGTAAATTTTTTTCTGACTTTAGACTTTCCAAATACGCAGACAGCTATTAACTTTAGCCATTTTATGCACATGTGAAATAGGCTTTAAGAGAAAAGGGAATCAAAGAAACCCCAGGTGTCTCCCATTCTACTGCCTACTGGCACAGTGAAAGGCAGAGAACAATGCATGGCTGGAGCAATTGTCTGCTAAACCACTGGCTAACAGGCTTTGTGTACTGTCTGACTTATAGGCTAAAGATAGAACTGAAAGTTCTGCTTAAAAATCATAAAGATCGTGCTAAATACATCATCACATCAATTAACAGGAAGGACCAGGGTTTGGGTGTGTGATGGGAGAGGGTTTGATTGATGAAGGGATTCTATTTAATGAGATAGTCTCATAACAGAAATACCATGTGTGTCACCGCTCAGGCTTAGAAATCTTACTGAAAGGATGTCTGCTTCCTTCATAAGTGTAGTTTAGTGACCTTTATGGGTTAGATGAAAAAAGCCAGGGAAAGAGAGCAGTGCACTTGGCATCAGCCAACCTGCTACAAACTAGCTGGGTGTATTTAGGCAAGTCATTCAAGTTTTTGGATGGTGATTTCTTCTTTTGTAAAGTAGAGATAAACATTACTGCCCTTATGAGAAGCCAGGAAGGCAATGCATGTGAGGTAAGTATTACCAGTTTCACATAACAGAAAATGAAAACAAAGCTCAGAAATTATGAATGACTTTCAGAAACAGTGAGTGACAGCTTGGTTCACATGGCTAATACATATGAGTCAGACTATGAGCCCAGGCATAGTTAGGTCGCAAACCAGTGCTCATTCCCTTATGATATACTCATCACTTATTTTCCAAGAATGGGAATCCAATTAAATATCTTTAATAGTTCAATTGGGTAAAAAGATGTCACCTCCATTGCATTGCCACAGCCGCATGGGCACCTATCACTACACTCAATTCATTGTATTGTTTATATTTTTTTATGTCTATCTCCTCATTAGACTGCAGGCTCCTCAAGCATAGGAGCCATGCCTCATGGATCTTTCTATCCATAGAATCTAGTCCAGTGTTCTGCAACATATTTAACAGTAAGCACTCAATTAATGCCTATTGTAAGAAAAGAGGGAGGAAGAAAAGAAGGGAGGGAGGATTAGGCATTTCAGAAGGCACTTTGGCTACTGCTTTGCCCTTCTTTTGTAGAGCACCTGAAACAATTTCTGACTTTTCGAACTTTCTGGCAGTTTGAGTTCTGGATAAATAGGAGTTTATAATGATGCCTAACTAATCTGAACTTCCTGAATGCTTTAGTGATAAAGCAATCAGCCCAGCCATCTCTCAGGCCACGTATCAGCTAATCAATAGGAATGTTCAGGCTACATCAAGATTTTCTAACAGCTGTCAAGGCTGACTAATCAGTGATTGTTCAAAAATCACAAAGAAGAGAAAAACTTTCCCTTCTCCTGGGGATTTTCTATGAGAAAAGACCTTGGGTAGGAATTGGAAGATTTAATTCTCAAATTATCTGATTAGTATTAGGAAGACTATGTAAGATGAGGAAATGGGAGAGGAGGGGGGAACTGAGGGACTTAACTGTGCTCATCATTTCACCCATAGGAACAAATGTAAAAATATATCAAACCCTGGACTTACTAGATTCTTTCAGGGGACTACAAGAGGTAAGGAGTAGAGAAGGGAGAAATGCTTAGGAAATTAGAATAAGGGAGAAGGAAGCTAACGAGATAACTGATGTGTGGAGCCTACTCCTCCTGTAGCACTTGAAAAAAAAAATGTTTCTCAGCAGCTTTTTCCTCTTTGAAATATCCTGTCACAGGATCAGTAAATTTGAATCACTGTGATCACAACCTCATCCCCATTCCTCAAACACACACAGACTTGGCTCTTCCTCTACCACCTGCCATTTTCACACTCCCAGAGCTCAGGCCTATTGGTAGTGTTATGGTGAAGGGTTTGTCATTGTTTGTCTCATAAATAGTATTTACGCTAGATTTACTAGATCAACTGTTTCAAATCACATAAGGCTCAAGCTTAGCATTGAACATAAGAAGACAGATGATTCTTTAAAATGTTGCTGTTTAAGTCCCAAATAATCAAAATCTGTTATCAAAATATTGTTAATTTAGAGGTGAGAATGTATGTTTTTCTGATTTAAAAGTTTTTAAAAACCTCTTCATTTAAAGATAGCTATTTTAAAAATAATGTTAATAATTTGTTTTTGAGTAGGGAGGCAAGAGCCCTTGATGATGTCTAGCCACAATTTATCATACAATGCAGAAGTAAGGAAGTTGGTAAGGGAAAAATATGGTGAGGAAATTTGAGTAGATGTTTTAAGATTTTATTCTGATAAAACTTTGGAGAGTATTTTCTCTTCTCATGAGTCAGGTAAGGTTATGGGTGAGTTCTACTCCTTTCCAAAATGACTAATGTGATGTTCATCTCCATGGGATAGATTCAGATGGCATTGGAATGGCTTAAGTTGCAAATGCTTTCAGAATTCTGTCTATGTTGCTGAAAGTAGGTGCTTTTGCCCCAAAGGCAAGTTCTGTACTCTGGTGAAAAGTATTATTATACTAATATTCCAGTGCATGGATAATAGATCATGCCTTTAATTAGTTTGTGAAAATAGTCTTGTGCTTACTGTCTTAAGAGTGGGTAAATGAAGGCAGATTATTATTTTCAAAACTCCCATTTTGAATTAGTGCATTTTGTATTAAGCCTTATTATTACCCAACTACTTAGTACCTATTTTTAAACTATTCTTTCTACACAGGATGTTCTACTCATTTTTCTTTTAGAGAACAATTATTCTTCAAAACTCAGTTTAAGGCTTCCCTAACAATGAGGAAAGAACCTGAGCTTAGGTTTGGGCCATCTGTATTGTTTCTATCAATAAACATTTACTGAGCACATATTTTGTGCCTAGCACTCTTCTAGACACTTGGGATATAATAGTGAACAAAAATTACAATGATCCCTGTTCCTGAGTAACTTATATGGGGGATGGCACCTTGTCGAGGAAAGGTGTCTATCTGGTTCACCACTATAATGCCAAAACCTAGTAAAGGATCTATTTATAGTGCTCTCTATAGAGGACAAAGCATTCATTATGTTTCAGGGACAGAACTGGGAAGCAGAACATGCCACTTCTATTGATATCCCACTAGCCAGAATATAAAAACATGGCCAAAGTTGCAAAGGAGTGTGGAAAATGTATTTTTAAGTTGGGCAGCCATGTGTCCATCTAAGTTTATGAATTCAATTATTAGGTAAGGGGAGAATGGAGATTCATGTACGTATGTCAGTTTCTGCAACAGTGAAACATCAGCAGATACATAGAATGTATTTATCCAAATTACTTATCTAACCCCTGCTACATTTCTGTGGATTCCTCAGTTTATAGATAATCCAAATTGATTCTTCTATCCCAATGTTTGATGCAATAATTGCTACTTTTGATCGAGTGCTTAATAAGTAATGCCAAGCAGTTTCCCTGCATTAAGCTGTTTATCCTCAAATATATCCAAGATGTAGGTACTAGAATTATCTTCATTTTGGGTTACAAATAAGAAAACTGAGGCACAGAGAGATTAAATTTGCCCAAATCCACCACCTAATAAGTGGCAAAACCAAGGTTAAAATATAGATCACATTCTTAAGCCTATACTCTAAAGCAATGCAGTATTTTTTGCCTGAGTGATCATCCTCCGACAATACATGTTTGTTTGTTTCTTTGGGGAGATGTTATTTTTTATTGATACATAATATTTGTACTTATTTATGGGTTACATATAATAATTTTATACATGCATCAAACTATTATTATATTGGAGTCTATCTCTCCCTTTAGATCTAATAATATTTGCTTCATATATCTGACTGCTCCAGTGTTGGGTGCATATATGTTTAGAATTGTTATATCCTCTTGCTCAGTTGATCCCTTTATCATTATATAATGATTTTCTTTTTACTGTTTTGATGTAAAGTCTGTTTTATATGTTGAAATATAGCCATTCCTGCTTTCCTTTGATTTCCATTTGTGTGCAATCTTTTTTCCATCCTTTCCCTTTCAGTCTATATGTATCATTATAGGTAAAGTGAGTTTCTTACAAGTTTCAGGTATTTAGGTACTTTTTAAAATCCATTCAGCCAATATATATCTTTTAAGTGGAAAACTTAATCCATTTACACTCAAGGTTATTATCGATAGTTGGGGACTTATTCTTGTCATTTGTTAATTGTTTTCTGGTTGTTTTGTATATCCTTTATTCCTTTCTTCCTCTTTCATTATTTATCATTGCAGTTTTGTGGTTTTCTTCAATGGTAATATTTGACACCTTTTTCTTTCTAATTTGTGTACCAGTAAGTTTTATACTTTTGTGTGTTTTCACCATGGTAGATATTTTCCTTTGCTTCCACATGTAATATTCCCTTAAGCATTTCTTGTAGTGCTGGTCTAGTGGTGATGAATTCCCTCAGCTTTTGCTCGTCTGGGAAAGGTTTTATTGCTTCTCCATTATTCAAGGGTAGCTTTGCTGGGTATACTATTCTTGGATGTCTAGTGTTTTTGTTTTGTTTTGTTTTGGTTTTTTCTTTTAGTACTTTAAATATATCATCCTATCTTCTCTTGGCTAGTAAGGTTTCTGCTAGAAATATGTTGCTAGTCTGATGGAGATTCCCTTAAACATAATTTGACGCCTTTCTCTTGCTGTCTCTAGAATTCTCTCTTTGTCTTTGATTGACTATAATGTGCCTCAGGGAAGACTTCTGTGGATCTTTGAGCATCCTGTATCTGGATGTCTATATCTCTTGCAAGACTTGAGATATTTTCTGCTATTATTTCATTAAATGGGTTTTCTATGACTTTTTCCATCTCTTTTCCTTCTGGGATTCTCAAAATTTGAATATTTTTGGTCACTTTATGGTGGCCTCTAAGTCATGTAGGTTTTGTTCATTCATTTTTCTTTTTTTGTTTGACTAGGTTATTTCAAAAGGCTTGTCTTCAAGTTCAGAAATTATTTGTTTTTGTTTGATCTAGTCTATTGTAGAAGCTCTTAATTATATTTTTATTTATTGATATTTTTCTGTTCCAGAATTTCCATTTGGTTCTTTTTTATATCTGTCACTTTGTTAAATTTCTCATTCAGAACATAAATTGTTTTCCTGATTATTTGTATTGTTTTTCTTTCTCTTATCTGAGTATTTTTAATATCACAAGATTGAATTATTTTTCCAGCATTTCATAGATTTTCTTTGCATTTAGGTCTTTTACTGGAGAATTATTATATTCCTATGGAAGTATTATATTTCCTTTTTAATCTTTATAATGCTTTTATATTGATATCTGAACACCTGGTTTAACAGTTGTTTCTTCTAATTTTATGGATTGGCTTTCATTGGAAAATAAATTTTCCTATACATGCATCTATAGTGTTGATTTGGTAGGGTACTTTAACTTCGATTCTTGGTGCGTGCAGTAATGTAGTCTCCATATGATTTCTTTAGCTGTAATCTGTGTCAGTGGTGTCTGAGTTTCTCAATGGCTTAGGCTGTGGTTATTAGTGAAAGCTGCAGCAAGGGTTTTCTAGGGATGGGAACACTGGGCAGGCTTGTCCTTGAGTACCAGTGGTGGTGGTGGTAGGCTGTGCAAACAAGTCTTCAGGTCTCTGGATGGCATACACTGGCACTGGTGGTGGTAAGCTGGGTGAGCTAGTCCTTGGGCCTTCAGGGGGCTTGCTCGAGTCTCAGAAATGGTAGCAATAGATTGGGCAGATGGGGAAGGTCTTTGGGCCCCTGTGTGGAGTGCATGGTATTGGTGGTGGCAATATCAGTGGCAGGCCAACTCTTGGACCCTCAAGCAGTGTGAGTGCACATCAGTATTGGTGACAGTGGGCTGGGCAAGACAATCCCCAGGCTTCCAGGAGGTGCATGTGGATAGTGGTTGTAGGAGGAGTGTGTTCATCCTCAGGCCTCTGGATGGCACATAGTAGGTAGGCTGAGTCAGTCCTCAGGCCCTTGGATGACCATGGGCACCTGCAGAGTGGCAGTGGCAGGGCCCACCTGTCCTCAGGCCTCTAGATATTGCACTTGGGCACCCATAGCAGTAGGTGGAGTGGATCAATCCCTAGGCACCTGAATGATATGCTTAGGTGCTATAAACAGCAGAGATAGGCAGGTTGGACCTGCTGTCTCGCCCCTGAATGGCATATGCAAGTGTTGGTGGTGGATGGTGGGTAAGCGTCTTGTCAGTCTACACAATGTTGTGCACAGACACCAGTGGTGGCGGGTAGAGTGGATCAATCCGCAGCCTCATGAACAGCATATGTAGGTACCAGTGGAAGCAGCTGAGGTGAATCTCTCTTCAGGCCCTGGAATAGCATGCAGGTGGGTGATTCCCTAGGCCTTCTGAAGGCACATGCAGGTGAGTGGCAGCCCTGCCACTAAAGGGGATACATATGCTGTCAGTGCCAATATTCCTAGGCAGGCTGCTCTTGGGCACTGAAGAGCACATGTTTTGGCTTCCTTTGTCCCAGAGCCAGTCTCCCTGCTCTTCTTCCCTTTCCTGTCTTCCTCTGGGCTGGAAGATGATGAGAGCTAGAGCAGTAGCCTTAAATCCAAAGAGGAAATGCTGCTTACGTAAGAAAGACATAAATTTATATTTTATTCATGCCAAATATTTAGGGGTCTCTTTGTTATATAGCCTTTAACTTAAAGCACTATATGAACAATGCTATTATAATCACCTCTGTATTTGTAAATTTATGATTATTTCATTAGATAAATTCCTGGTAGAAATTCTTGTACATATAGCATACATATTTGGAGGCATTTTTTACATATTTCCAAATAACCCATTAGCAATGAATAAAAGTGCCGATTTTCCTTTGTCTACAATGCCTATAGTTATTCTTATTTTTGTTTTTATCTTTGTCAGTTGATGGGATAAAATGTTATTTTAATTTGCATTTACTTGACTACTGGTGAGGTTAATTTTTTTTTAGGTTTATTGTATGAATATTTTTAAAGTCATTTCTAAAAAACTGTTTATAATTTAAAGATATTTACCCTTATTTTTGTTCTATCTTGTAAATACTTCATAGGTTTGTCATTTACCTTTAATGTTTATTTAAGATTTATTAGTGCTATCACCAAATAAAGATCTACCAGTGGTTGTCTTTATAATTTGACCCACTGTGTTCATGCTTGCTTTTTTTTTTGAGACAGAGTCTTGCTCTGTTGTCCGGGCTAGAGTGCCATGGCTTCAGCCTAACTCACAGCAACCTCAGACTCCTGGGCTCAAGCGATCCTTCTGCCTCAGCCTCCCAAGTAGCTGGGACTACAGGCATGCGCCACCATGCCCGGCTAATTTTTATATATATATATATATATATATATATATATATATATGTATATATATATATATATTTTTTTTTTAGTTGTCCAGATCATTTCTTTCTATTTTTTTAGTAGATATGGGGTCTCACTCTTGCTCAGGCTGGTCTCAAACTCCTGACCTTGAGTGATCCACCCACCTCGGCCTCCCAGAGTGCTAGGATTACAGGCATGAGACACTGCGCCCTGCCTGTTCATGCTTTCTAAGCCCAAGATCAATAATTATTCACAATGCTTTCCTAGTGTGATTTCCCTTTTTAATGTTTAAGTCTTTAGTCCATATGAAATTATTTTTGATATATTATTTAATTTTACTTTTAGTATCATTTTATTAATACAAATTAGTAGCAAGATTTTCCCATACCATTTATACCAGTGCTACTTAAATATGACCAATATCTCCCCCTTAAGGTGAATTTGTAATTGTGCATAGGTATTTTTGTGTGTCATAATAACTAGAGGTTGCTACTGACATTGAGAATCCAATAACCAGGGATGCTAAATGTCCTGCAATATGTGGGAAAATTTTGCACAAAGAAGATATGTCCTGATCAAAATATCAAGTGTCCCATAGAGGAATAAAATATATTCTTGCCCTGCTGATTATTATTGTCACCTTTATCATATAATAAATTTCTAAAGGTTATATTCTTAAACTCTATTTTGTTCCTTCTGCTACCACAATATTTTAAGGATCTTTGTTTATCACATTAAGTAATTTTATTCCATTATTCTTCCTGTGCCGAAAATCCCATGACTATCCTCTTCATGTTTCAAATTAATCATTTTTTAAAATTTCATCTTTTACTTTGAACCACTTTAGCTACTTTTTACCATATTTTAAAAAACGTGTCCCTTAAAAAACAGTTTGATTTCATTTGTTTAACTTATATCAAAGTCAATGTCTTTTAATAAGGGATTTAACCCATTTAGATTTATTACGGTGATTATTATATTTGCTTTGACTTCTGCCTTTTAATATAATCCTGTCTGATTTTTTATGTTTCTTTATTTTCTTCTCATTTGCTAATTTGATCATCTTTTCCTTGGTTGATCACATTTAAGGATTTGGAAGTTATATAACCTATTTTTATTGTGATCATTCAGTTTTAAATGATCCAAATAAAAATGAGTAAAGAAATTGAACCGATAATTCATAGACTAAGACAAAAAGCCTTAAATGGAAAACAAATATACTATAATATAGTCATAATTAGTATGCATATTTAAATGTAGATATTGTTTCTATCAATATGATGATTAAAACATGTAAATATTGTTACTCTCATTCATAATCGGTAGGAGTATATATAGTTATAATCTTTGTAAGGTGATTTAACAATATTCCATAATATATTAAATAAATGTGCATGCCCTTTGCCTGGCACGTGTCTGTAATTCTGTTTTTTCCATAATATTTTTGCTAAAAAAAATTCTTTGACCTATAAAAAAGTGATTGAAGATTTTAAAATCTCACATTGTTCCAAAGAATATAAAGTTAATTTCATCTTTCATCTAGAATAATTGATAGAATTTAAAAAATAGTTATACAGAATTATTTTTAAGTCTTAAAATTGTTTATTTGTAATGTCATACAGATCTTTAGAATTGAGGTCAAATTCTGGAAAATTTCTATCAAGTTTCTTTCTTTCTTTCTTTTTTTTTTTTTTTTTGCACATTCTCCTATCTCTTTCCAGCGACATGGGATACTTTCTTACATGATCCATAAAATTGGGCCTAATTTTCCATAGACTAGCTTCTAGGTCCATGAATTCCAAGCCTTGCTTCTCTTCCACTGCTCACATGCTTATGATGCCAGATGCTGGAGGGCATGAGCATGTTTACATTGTGATGAAACCTGTGTCCTTCATGCTATAACACTGAGAAGGTTGGCACAGTAGGCATCATGTGTATTTCTGGAAGCCATTATTCCTACATTGGGATGGCTACTAATAACTATACATGGAAATGACTGTGAACTACATTATGTATGTATATAACATATAATAATTCATTTTATACACACACACATATACAACACACATACATACCAATGAACCTAAGTAAAATATATCCCAAACTTCCTTTTGGTGAATCTCCAAAATGTTCACGGCTGCTCCAATGCCCCTGATATGAGAGGTAGTTTAACAAAAGAGATGCTGAAGTAGAAACTGATGGTAGCTAAAATATTTTATTTTTGCTTAATTATTTTCAAAAACAAAGGGTCTTATGGGCACATTGCTAAGGTCTCTTCCGTCTAGGTCCCCAGAAGGAACCTGAGCAAGCGAGGGGAGCTAAAACTCAAGTTTCATGAGCTTCTGCCTCTGATAAATCAGAAAAAAAATTAAATGTAAACATTTCATAGCTCTCTTAACAATTCCTTATATTCTCCATTTTCTCAGATCTTGGTCACTATTATTTATTTTATGGCACATCTTCACCATTCTCAAATTTATTGTTTTGACTCATGTCTTGATAACTAGAAATTATTCTTTTTCTAAGTTGTATAATTTGGCAGTATACTTTGTGGTCTTTGCATATCTGAAAATGTATTTCCTGCTGCCCTCATAGGTGAATAATCGCTTGGCTGGGTATAGAATTCTTTTGTCATTTTCTTTTTCCTCAAAACTCCATAGCCATTGTTCAATTGTCTCCCAGCCTTTAATGTCAGGGAAGAGATGATAAATAACAGTTGTATTTGTTTTCTTTTGGGGTAAGCTGTTTGTGATTTGCTTGTTTGCTTGTTGGTTTGTTGGCATGGATATTTGTAGGAGTTTTCCTTTTTCCTTGACATTAAAAAGTTATGCATAGTTTGGATTTCTTTTTATTAATTTTATTTAGTGAGTCTTTCCTTTCTAAATAATTTTTTTTTACTATTTCTCCTTAACCCACGATATTTTTGTGGAATTATAGATAGATAGACAGATGATAGATGAAGTATATATATATATATATATATATATATATATATACACATATATATGAATATATTAGGCTGGTTATTAAAAGATATATGATTTCATTATTAAAAGATATTATATGATTTAGCTTTAGGCTTTTGAAACACAAAAACCTGGTTTTGAGTCCCAGATCGGCTGTTTACTAGCTATATAACATTGGGGAAATTCCATATATTCACTTTGTCTCCATTTCTTAATCAATAAACTAATAATAATAATATCTACTTTGCAGGGTTGCTAAGAGGAGCAAATGAGCTATAACATATTTATAACAGCTCCAGGCATATAATAAGCACTCAATAAAATTAGGTATTTTTATTTTTTTTCTACCATGATGTTTTTAAATCTGGTGAATATGCTATTCTTAATCTTCCCTGGTTTTATATTGTCCCTGTTTCATCAATCTTTGCCATTATTTTATATGTTTTATACATACAATATACTATACATTATAATTTAAAATACACAATTATGTATTGCAGTTTTTCTAATGTTTTCTCCTATTTTTGTTTATTTCTGGTTTATTTGCTTTTAAGAGACTCAATTTCATAGATCATTTAAAATACTGAGGAAAATTTCCTAGGAAAAGGAAATTAATAAACCTATGGCAGACATTGTGTTGCTGCTTTGTTCAATTATATTCTCTCATTATTAGAACCCTCTCAAAGATCTTCACCTAAATTAATTCTATGATAATGGTATGAATGAATACCCTTTCGCAGATACATGTAAGAAGTCTTTGTAACAAACAGTTCTTGGCTAATCAAGTTTCTAAGTGATGGTTGATTTCAGGAGATGATGGAAAGTTTCCAGGATTGGGTGATAGCATGTCTTCTTTGAGACAGTAGAGTGGCCAAAAACTGTAAACCCACTGACTATTTCATTTGGCTAGTGTAGTATCTTTTTAAATTTAAATGCCTTTAAACTCTGCACATAGTCTCTATTTTTCACAGCCCCAATTCTGTTGATTTTACTCCAGTGCCACTTCACTCATTCCTACTACCTGCACAGTAGACATTTAAGATTGTGATTCCTAAGCTAGTTGGATGTTTGCACAAGTGAATCTCAGTATAAAGATGAGGATTAGAAAGAGGGCATGGAGGCATGTCCAAAACTGCCAACTAGGGCATTAATTGATCAATAAATTCAGCAAATATTCAGTGAGTATTGAGTGCCTATTGCTGGAACCTGAGAAAATTGCTAAGGATGGAGAAGTAAACAAAGTATACATAGTCATTGCCTCCTCTTAGAGTTCACGGTGTAGTGGAAAAAACATAAAATTAACAAGTTACTCACATAACTTATAAAAATTATAATGGTGATTTGCCATTCTGGAAGAAGGTACAGAATAAAAAGAAAAGGGGAGATGGAGAGACAAAAGAGAGACATAGAGAGGAAACAGAAAAAGGGAGGAGAAGAGAGAGAAGTAGAGGGATAGGGAGGAGGACGGAGGGGAAATATCAAAGTGGAACCTTCAGTAGGATACCAAAAAAACCAAACATACTCTGAATTTGTGTGATTTAATGGCCATAGAATACCTTAGTTATTTGGGTTCACGTAGATATTTAAATGTGAAGGTGATATAATCCTCTATTTACCAGGCAAACCAAATACTTTTGACAACCTGGCTGAGGGTCTCTTCTCAACGACTACTTCTCTATACCTATTGTTTTGTTGTTTGTTTCAAAACATAATTTTTTGCTGAAGATAAACTGGCTTTTTAACATGGTCACCATATAAACTAGTGGAAGGACCAAAAGGCTTAAATAAAATGTGGATAGTATAACATAAATATTAAAATTTCAGAACACACAGAAGTTTTATTTTGCAGCCCCTTTTCATTGGGATGTGTGCAGGATCAGAATGAAGATTTATAGTCTTTATGGCAGGTATTTCCCAAAAATGCCAGGGCCATTTTGTGTAATTCTGGTCCCCAACATAATCAAACTTTGATTTTTCTTTGTGAATCTAGACTTACTATCAAAACCAAATTTATTCCTGATGTCTGTTATGTTGATGCCTGAAAATATGTCATGACATTTGTGAACATGAAAAATAACATGAGAAAGATGTTATTCTTTTCCACTCTGAAAAGACTGATGTAAAATTCCTTATTTGGTAATTCTTCAGAATTTTTTTTCTGATTATTTAATTTTCTCTTAATTTGGCCAGCCACCCCTCTAATTCCATTGCATTCTTTGCAAAGCATAATTTTCTTTTCTGATGTCTTCCTTTGATAGTATCTACCTACCCACCCACCTACCTACTTACCTATTCAAGTCTTTGTGAATAATTATTTACCTGAATAACAGTGGATTATATCTGCCTAAGTGCAGAGTAAAACTTGAATCATGGCTAAAATATGAAACTTTTGGACAAAACATTGATATTTAAAAATGTAGTTAAAAAGAAGGAATTTTAATCTCTACTGTTTCACTTACATAGCTAAGCAATGTAGGCCAAATTGCCCATTTTTCTGAGCCTCAATTTTCTGATCCATAAAATGGGGACAAAAAAAGTACACATGTCATAGGTTTATGTAAAGACTGAATAAGATAGAACACAAAATGTGCTTAGTACACAGCTTGGCCCATACTAAATTATCTAAAAGTACTATTAATATTGCTGTGAAAATATTCTTCAAATTCATTAAATAGAACATTTAAACTATTGTTATTTTTAAATTTTCTGATCAGCTGGTCCCTTTGTGAATGGATTATTTTCTGTACATGGCCAGTGAGTTAACCCTCTCTGCTAAGCTTTCAACCAGCTGACTCAACCCAAGTTTACTCAGCCATGAATTTATTAAAGCAGCTCATAAAATTGATTTTTAATTTCCTCTTTGGCCAAAACCATATATGGGAGCTTATGGCTTCCAGCCCCATCGGGCTAAGCTATCTAACTGGTCTAGACTGCAGACCACTGCTTAGTTCTGAAGGTGACCTAGCTGGTATTCAGTCCAATAGTATTCTGATCAGAATTGATGACTTCCATGAGGAGACCACATTCCTGACAGTTATTTTTCTGAACTCACACAAGCGCTCCCATGGTGCCAGCTCCTGGTGGCTTTTCATAGGCCTCTGAATATGGGTGTAGTTTTAGCTCATACAGAAAAGAAATAGAATATGCCCTTGGCCTATGTCTGTTTCCGGGAGAGCTGAATCTGTAATGAAAACTTTCATTCGTTGGGTATTTGATAGCATATCTTCTCAGTGGATCAGCACTTGTGAACATCTAGAGCTTAATAATAATAATAATAGCTAATATTGATTGGGTATCCATTATGTACCAAGCACTTTACAAGGATTATCTACTTGAATGTTCACAGCAGCCCTTTGGAGTTGAACTATTATCGTACTCCCATAGCATAGATTGGAAAATGATGAATTAGAGTGAATTTCTGAAGATCTACGCTAGTAATTGATGTAGCTGAAATTTTAAACTCAGATCTCGATGGTTCTCAAGCATGTCTTAAGAACAATATTACTGTCCCCAGAATAATATTTTTTGTTTTTGTCCTGTAATTCCAAAGCACTGAAAGATAATAAAATGCCTTCCGAATTATCAAAGCAAGATTGCTGCTTAGTGGGGTATATCCCATCCCATGTATAAAGTTATGTAGTACATAATATATATTATAACATGACAAGGGGAATAGTATCAGTTTGAACAGAGATTTCAGAGCCCTGAGTGGTGACACTGCAGCTGGACTTGATAATGTGATAATGCCAGGAATAATGCTAAGCAAAGAACAGGGAGAAGGGAGTGCCATCCAGGGAGAATATCACGAAGCAAAGGTCAGAAAGATATATCCAAATAGAAGGCATGCCTCAGGCAAAGGACAAGGGATTTGTTGTGACCAGAGCAAAATATGTATGGAAAATTGAAAGAGGGGGGAAAGATTATAAATTGTGATGAGGCTCGGATGCTCTTTATCCTTCCTGTTAGCAGTGGGGTGTGTGTGTGTGTGTGTGTGTGTGTGTACGCTTTAGGAGATGGTGGTGGCTAGAGTCAAAGAGACATAGAAAGATTACGAGTGATGATATTAGATATGCAATCTAATTCCTGATTTACTTCATTCTCAGTCATCTTGGACAAGTTACTTAGCATTGTTAAGCCCCGGTTTTCTAAAAATAAATGAGAAAAATAATCCCTACCTCAGTGGTTAAAAGAATTAAATAAACAAGGCACAACTGCAATGTATAGAGTATAGTAGGTGTACAGAAACGGTGAATGTGCTTTTCCATCTCTCCTGAACTGATGATTATTTACCTGATTTGAATATCCCATTACTCACTCATATTGGATGTATAGTAATTTACTATATTTGTACAAGCAAATCTGTGAACCAAATTCTCCTAAGTTGAGTGATGTCTAACTTCTTTCTCTACTCATATGAACCCTGAATGTGTACTACTATGACAGAATATAAAGAGGAATGCATTATCTTTAAATAACTCAGAAGCCAAGAGATGAAACTGATGAACAATTTCTAAGTACAGCATGTCTATGAATATAGATATGTCTTTTGTAATTCATTCATTTGTGCATTCATTAATTCATCCAATGAACATTTACCAAATATTTACTATGTGCCAGGTACCAGGCTGAGTGATAGTGATTCAGAGATGTTTAAGATGTAACTACTTTCCTCACAGAGTTCTCTCAGTCTAATTGCATGTAGTATGTGATTCATCTCATCACTTATAAATGAGAGTATTTTCATGTAGTATCTTTTTCTTCTCAGAAAACACACATACACATATACAAAGACACACCATCCATATGGGCCTTGACAAAGATTTTATATTTTAAAGATCTCTATCAAAGCCCATACTGAATGTCTAAATACTGTGTGAGCCCATTGTAAGTATCCAGTACTTATTGTTCAAATTTATTCTTTAGACTAGTCCCTGAACCTCACAATAATCTTTTTTGAGAAGCTTTTACCATTTTATCCCTTGCAGGGATAAAATGCATTTTTGCACTCATTCTAAGTGCATTTTAATGTGTGCTGAAAAAAGGGCAGCACAGCTGAAGCCTGATTGAAAATCTGATCTTCTCCCTAATGTCACAAGGACATCCTGAGACAATGACTGAGGAGCTATGCACCAGTACCCAGCTGGATCCCTGATACTTACATTGGCAGATGCATTATCAACAGATACATTGATTTAGAGTGAATTAAATAACCAATTTCCATTTTCAACCCTCCAATTCCATTTTAGCATGAGAGATATTAACCAGTATTGTTACAGGTGGAATCGGATTGTGTTAAGGAGAATGCTGGACAATCAGAGGGAGTCAGGATAGGAAATTAGAGTTTTGAGTTTTATTCCCACCTCTAGTATTCTGGGTCACCTTAAGAAAGAAACTTACATCATGACTGAGTCTCAGTTTCTAAAAATCTAATTTTACTTGCTGTGATCCTGAAAAAGAATTTTTGGATTACTGACTGGCTATGTCTAACTCTCTTGTAAGTATATGCAAGGAATTGCTGTAGGTGTAGGATTTTGTAAGTTGCTGAAATGAAATCTGGGTTGGCCTTGAAATATACTACTTTTCATTTGCATAGCCAGCAAACTAAACAGCAAAATGAACTATTTAAATGCTATCATTTCTAGCATGGTTCCAACAGATTAAGCATGGCAGAGGAGGAAGGGAGAAAGAGAGGAAATCTTATCTACAAAGTCATAGTACAAAAATATTAACATTATGTAATAACTCTTCTTGGTATAACTGTGCTACTTTATTATTTTTTGAATTTAATTTTTTGTTTAATTTTTTTTTATTTCAGGGTATTATGAGGGTACAAACATTTTGGTTACATTTTATGTCTTTGCCTCACCCAAGCGAGGGTTAGAGGCATGCCCTTCCCCTCTACAATGCTCCCTTTGTCCTTTAGTTGTGGGTTCACTCCTCCATTCCCCTAATCCCTGGAGAATATTACTGCCACGTGATCACCCTAGTGTTGATCAGTCAGTGCCAATTTGATGGTAAGTACAAGTGGAGCCCATTCTTCTGATCTTGTGATACCTCACTTCAGATAATGGGCTCAAATTCAATCCATGAAAATATAAGAGGTACTATATCACTGTCGTTTCTTATGATTGAGTAATATTCCATTGTATACATATACCAAATTTTAATAATCTCATGAATTGATGGGCACTTGGGTTGTTTCCATATCCTGGAATAGTGAATTGTGCTGTCATAAATATTCGGGTGCAGATGTCTCTATTATACCATATCTTTTGCTCTTTTGGGTAGATGCCTAATAGTGCTATTGCTGGATCGAATGGTATTTCTATCTTTAACTCTTTGAGGTATCTCCAAATTCCTTTCCACAGAGGTTACACTAATTTGCGGTCCCACCAGCAGTGTAAGACTGTTCCTGTCTCTCCACATCTTCACCACCATTTGTTGTTTTGGGATTTTTTGATAAAGGCCAATCTCACTGGGGTTAGGTGATATCTCATTGTGGTTTTGATTTGCATTTCTCTAATGATTAGAGATGTTGAGCATTTTATTATATGTTTGCTGGCCATTATTCTGTCTTCTTTTGAAAAGTTTCTGTTCATTTCCTTTACCTATTTGTCGATGGGGTTGTTTAATTTTTTCTTGTTGATTTTTTTAAAGTTCTAGACAGATTCTTGTTATCAGCCCTTTATCGGATGTGTAGAGAGCAAATATTTTCTCCCATTCTGTAGGCTGTCTATTCGCTCTAATGATAGTTGCCTTGGCTGTGCAAAATCTTTTTAATTTGATCAGATCCCATTTATTTATTTTTGTTGCTGCAGTGATTACTTTGGGGGTCTTCTTCAAGAATTCTTTGCCTAGGCTGATGTCTGAAAGGGTCTACTTTAAATGTTCAAAATATTTATCTGTGCTATATACCATCAACAAATATTTTAAACAACAAAGGTATAACCAGAATTTTGTTGAGCTGAATTGTAAATACAGTTTTTTCCCTAGAGTCTTCCTCTTTCTCCCTCTCCCTCTCCCTCTCTCTCTCTCTCCCTCCCACATATAGCATAATTATATGGCATTTTACAGTTCACGTATAAGTCAATTCATTTGAGCTAGCATTATTTTAATTATTTCATTTGTTTCATAGTTAAAAGAATTAAACCTCAGAAAGATTGCTACTTACTATGGTTTCCTAGCCAGGACTAAAATTCTGGCATTCTGCATTTGTTTTCAGGGATCTCTCTACCACTGCATTCTGTGTATCCTAAATTGTGGTACACATAAAGAAAGCTATAGAACCAGAGAGATTCAAAGATTAATTTGGGCCAAAGGCCTCAAAGAAAGATTTCATGACTGAAGTGGTATACTAGAAGTATGCAAATTTTATTAATAGAGAACACACAAAACAAATGGTACTTTGTGTTATTTTTAATCTCAGGGTGATACTCAAAGTTTCTGAAAATAAATGGTTTCTAATATTTTATTAGCAGTGTGTTTTATAGGCACTGTGGGAGGAGTTCCACAAAAAAAGGGCAAATACCTTAGGGAAATGTCTCATGTGATACACTATTCTTAGAGATTCATAGTGCACATTGTAAATAAAAGGCTCTGAGAATTCCTGTAAAATAGGAATTTGTTCATATTTGTTAACTCAGCTTTTCATTCTTTTTAAAATCTAACACTTGTTAAATTTCTCCTGAAACACTAATATATATGTGAAATGGAATTTGCAAAATGGAAAGCAATCTTCCCATTTTTCCTATTAATACTAAGCACATCACTCCTTTTTCTTCCAGAGTTATCCTATAAGTGAAGACTTAAAGAACCCAAGATAAATTGATGGTGAATATGGCCATTCTTATATTCAATATTATCAGAGTGGAAACTTAAAGAGGCCAATATCTGCTTTCCTTATTCATACTAAAGAGCCTCACACATCACAGTAGCTCAGTTATTCTAATGACATTTTCATCCTATTGACATGTAAATCTGGTCTGAACATTTTTATCCATGAGAAAGATAAAATATTCCTAGAATTTTTAAGAAAACTAAGTATCTATTCAGGGATATTAGACATTCATCTTTATGAGAGCTGAGGGCTGGAACAGTTGGTCTTTTATTTCCTGTAATTCTATTAACGGGGCAATTTTTACGGCTTCTGTACGTTACTCTTGTTCAACTCTTTAGCTTAATCAAATTCTAGTTGTGAGGTAATGACTTCTTTGTTGCTGTCTGAATATAACTCTTTCTTGGCCTATTAGATTAGATTGAATGTTACTTATACTGATGTGCCTACCAGAATAAAGCCACATACCTATGTGTTTGTGGCAAGGTCTCCCATGAAATATGAAGTCTTCCCTAATTTCCACCCTCTGGGAAAGGGGCATCTATTTAAAACCAGAAACAGAAACTGAGGGAGAAAATCCTAAATGTGTTATAGAATCAGAATCTCTCTCCTTTCAGTTAATCAAAATGTCAGAGAGTATTCCTAGATGCATTATGAGATTTTGCCCTTTACATGAAGGAATTCTCAAAGATAGGAAATAAAAAATCTAGGCAAGATGTTATTGTGGGTGTGTAAGACTTTTATGACTCAAATTACTGATATTGCAAGACAATGAATAGAATTAGTTGGTGCTAAGGCCCTCAAACCCTGAAAACAAACTAGACATGATAGGATTCAAGAGTTGAATGTTTACCTCTCCAGTTTCATCTGTTATCTTCCACTTTTTCCCCAGCCTTCTATGGTACAAATTGATTGAACATATTTCAGATTCTTGAATGGATTATTCTTTCTCCCTTTGGATATTTTTTACATTCTATTCCTTCTGTCTGGAACATTCCCCCTCTTCCCCACTCTCACTCTTATTTTATGAATTGCTACTCAGGTTTCAGTTTCTTTTTTTTGGGGGGGGGGCTGATACACTTTTATTTATTATTTTTTAAAGAGAAATGTATTTTTTTTGGTTCTTTTTCTTTCTTTCATTTCACCATATTACAGGAGTACAAATGTTTACGTTATGAATATTGCCCTTGCCCCACCCGAGTCAGAGCTTCAAGCGTGTCCATCCCCCAGATGGTGCGCATCGCACTCATTATGTGTGTACATACCCACCCCTCCTCCCTCCTCCCATCTGCTCAAAACCTGATGAATATTATTACTATATCTGCACTAGAATGTTTATAGCAGCACAATTCACAACAGGATTCAGTTCTTAAGATTTTATTTCTTCTGGACAGGAATTCTTGGTCCTTGCCCACCCACCATTCCTCATTTAAGTTAGGAGCTGTTATGTCCCCTCTGTGCGATCTCAGCGCACCCTGCATTTTTTCCCATCAGTGTACCCACAAGACTGTATAGTTAATATCTGTTGAGTCTCTGTGTCTCTTACTGAACTTTGAGCTCTCTTTAAATAATGCCTATGTCTTTCTTGTTCATCATTTTATTTTTAACAATACTTAGCAAATAGTAGGTTCTCAATAAACATTTGCTGAACGCATAAATGAATAAATATGATATTTTTTAATTTTCCTATGTGTTTTACTGTATTTTTTGCTATAATTCCCATTCGAGATTGCCAGAAGGAAGGGAGAAGAGAATGACTCTCACAACTATATAGCATCTTGGAAATCCTAAGCAGAAGCCAGTATGACAAGGTAGAAAGATGAGGAGATGCCAGTTTATCTCAAACTAAAAGATCAAGAACATCTCTAATTTGCTTTTGATGGAATCTGTACAAATTAAATCTTCTCTTTGTGAGTCTGGCCCTTTCATTATAGATTTTTACAATCGTTCAACTTTAATTTCAGAAAGAAAAAGTAAAACAAAATAAAAAACAAAAATCAAACCATTTGTTGATACTTTAAAGAAATAAAATGAAAGCATTTTAAAATGGCCAGCAATTTGGAGCAGTGTGAATGGAAATATCTAGAACGTGATTTATTTACATTTGATATTTTAAAATGCATTTTCAGATGCATGCAGTTAAAAGCCTTAACCCCTGCCACCTGTATGAAGATGCTATTTATTTAAATTGTAGAACATGCTGTTTGCAAAGTAACTCCATTGTTACTTTTCACTTTGCTATCAGCTGGCCATCTCTCTCTCTGGCTGTTTCCTACTCTAACTGTGGTGCTTGAACAGGAATGATGCAAGGGAGGAATCAACCAGGATGAGCAGTTGAGCAGTTGATAAGGTTCCAGGAAGGAATGGGGCAGAAGAAATTGCTATGTCTTTGGTTATCTGACTGAAGCAAGGAGGTGGCCTCTGCTTTCTTTTTATTCATAGTACTCTTAGCTTTCCTAGATTCCCTACTTTGGCTAAAACGATGCTCAATTCCAGTGTTTTCCTATATATAAAATGATGTGGAAAACCATGGTATCTCCATGGGTTGTAATGTGTTTCTGCCAAAATCTTTATACCAATATTGCTGATAAAGGGAATGATATAATTCTCTAAGAAATGACATTTCAATAATACAATAGTTTGGTTAAAAAAAGGAGGAAAACAAACAACTTCAAAATGTTGACAGGTGACACTTTTCTGGAGTGGTGAGACCAGGCTAATACTGTTCCCCCTGAACTTCATTATTAGCCTCAAATAAAATGAAATAGCCTAAGGTCAATTGGTTGTTGAGTGAATTGTGGAAAAATTAATCAATCAATAAGTTAGTCATTAATCAAGAGCTGTGAAGCTCCTAGGCCATGCTTAGCACTCTGCTAGATGTTACAGAAGGTATAACAAAATAGAACTATATTATCAGACCTAAAAAATATTATAATCCTATTGGCGATAAAACAGGTCTCACCATCAAAATCATGAGATAATCTCACCAACTACGAGTGCTAGGGATATGCTACAAAAGGTGTTGTTATATAAGTTCAGGAAAAGTAGAGATCACTGTGGGCTAACTACTAGGGAAATCAGAGAAAGATTCTCCAGGGGTTTGGGTGTCCTATCCAGGCTTTAAAGGATTGTAAAATGCCTTTACTTGTTCTTAATAGAGGTTGAATGAACATTTTAAAAATTTTGTTTAAGAAATTCATGCTCAGTTAAAACTTTTAAATTATCAGAAGGAAAGATGGTGAACAGAGAAAAGGGGAGGATAGAGGATAAAGAATATTCTCTGAGGCTAGGATTGGTGGCTCACGCCTGTAATCCTAGCACTCTGGGTGGCCGAGGCATGAGGATCGCTTGAGGTCAGGAGTTCGAGACCAACATGAGCAAGAGCGAGACCCCGTCTCTACTAAAAATAGAAAAAAAAATTAGTGAGGCGTGGTGGCGTATGTCTGTAGTCCCAGCTACTCTGGAGGCTGAGGTAGGAGGATCACTTGAGCCCAGGAGTTTGAGGTTGCTGTGAGCTAGGCTGACAACATGGCACTTTAGCCCGAGCAACAGAGCGAGATTCTGTCTCAGGAAAAGGAAAAAAAAAAAAAGGAATATTCTCTGGGATGGAGGATAGCATCTTGATAGAGGGGCTGGTCTGTCACATTGTTTGTTTTAATACAAATTATGGCAATAATATAAATTAAAGTATAGGCTTATCTGTTCACACTCTCTTCTTTGTGCCCATTACTGCAGGATGACTGGACAGATTTATTTTCATATTTATATTTATTTATTTTTATTTAATTTTTTTATTTCAGCATATTATGGGGGTACAAATGTTTAGGTTGCATATACTACCTTCGCTCCACCCAAGTCAGAGCTTCAAGCTTGTCCATTCCTCAGATGGTGCATACCGCACCCACTAGGTGTGTATACACCGATCCCCTCCTGCCCCCTCCCATCTGCCCAACACCCGATGAATGTTATTACTATATGTGCACTTAAGTGTTGGTCAATTAAGTCAGTTAATACCAATTTGATGGTGAGTACATGTGGTGCTTGTTTTTCCATTCTTGGGATACTTCACTTAGTAGAATGGGCCCCAGCACTATCCAGGATGATGCAAGAGGTGCTAGATCACCAGTGTTTTTTTCTGGCTGAGTAGAACTCCATATCCATATGGAGTATACCATACCGCATTTTATTAATCGACTCATGTATTGATGAGCACTTGGGTTGTTTCCACATCTTTGCAAATGAGAATTGTGGTGCTATAAACATTCTAGTGCAGTTGTCTTTTTTATAGAATGTCTTTTGTTCCTTTGGGTAGATGCCAAGTAATGGGATTGCTAGATCAAATGGTCATTCTACTTATAGCTTTCTGAGGTATCTCCATGAAACTATAAGAATTCTAGAAGAAAATGCTGAAAAAACTCTTATAGACATTGCCCTAGGCAAAGAATTTATGAAGAAGACCCCAAAGGCAATCACAGCAACAACAGAAATAAATAAATGGGACCTGATCAAATTAAAAAGCTTCTGCACAGCCAAGGAAACTACCATGAGAGCAGACAGACAACCTAAAGAATGGGAGAAAACACTTACATGCTACACATCCAACAAAGGGCCGATAACTAGAATCTGTATATAACTCAGGAAAATCAGCAAGAAAAAAATCAAATAACCCTATCAAAAAGTGGGCAAAGAACATCAACAGAAACTTTTCAAAAGAAGATAGACTAATGGCCAAGAAACGTATGAAAAAATGCTCAACATCTCTAATCATCAGGGAAATGCAAATCAAAACCACAATGAGATATCACTTCTCTCCAGTGAGACTGGCCTTTACCAAAAAGTCCCAAAACAATAAATGTTGGCGTGGATGTGGAGAGATAGGAACACTCATACATTGCTGGTGGGACTGCAAACTAGTACAGCCTCTGTGAAAAACTGGGCAGATTTAGAACTGTAGTTTAGAATAATAGAAAACACTTATATAGCAGTTAACATATATGTCAGGAATTGTTCTGACTTAACATAGCACTTGCTATATGTCAGGATTGTTAAATTGTTTATTTTGTCCTCATAACTCAATAAAGTTTTACAGGTGAGGGAAATAAGGCACAGAGAGGCAAAGTAATTTGTCCAGGTTCACATAACTAGTTAAGTTGCAAAACCAAGATTTGAACCTAGGCAACTTCGTTCTAGCTTTTAAATACTACGCACTGTGGCTTGGATTGTATTTGGTTATTTGGAGGACCTCAACTTACTTCTAGGTTATCTATATATGGACAGACTTGTGCCCTTGTTGAGTCTTTCTTTGGTTTCATTTACTCTCTATTTTTTTTTTTTTTTTTTTTGCTATATGTTATGTAGGTTCTGAGGAAATCTGCTGGAAATATTGATCCAGAGATCATGGATGAGGTTACATATGTATGAAAGCAGAACTTTTTTTTAGTATATCTGCAATTATGGTATAAATTATTGACTCCCCAGCTGGCTTCTTTGTTTAATCTTTCATGTAGCAGTGGGTTAAGGACTATGAGCAATTGAGGCATAGCTCTGATCAGAATAGGGAAGGATTGTATGGCAGATAACTGTCCAGGGTAGCTCTCCTACAGTGAACAGACATTCTGAGGAGGTACAAATATTTTTCCACCAGCCTCCCTCTTCTCATTTGCTTGGTTATCCCACATCATGGAGTCTTTCCACCAAGGCATATATTTATGACTAACAGTAATTTCTTACATTTTGCCCTCCAAAACTCCAAACCAAGTGCTACAAAAGATCTTTAAGTTGGCTCACTTTCAATTCTTTTAGTTTTTGAACATCTACACCCAAACTATAAGCATTTCAGCCAATTTCCTTCTCAAATTGTTTCCTGAATTCATGTCTGGAAGGAAGAGCCATGCACATCTGCTAGAAGCATTTCTACCCAGAATACTATATAAAGTCTTTTCTCTTTTTCCTTCCCCTCTGGCTCAGATTAATACTCAACCTCATGTATCTCTCACTGATGACCTAGCTAAGGAAAACCATGGCATTCCCCAACCCCTCAACCTGAGAACAGCTCTCACGTTTTATTAGAAATGGAAAATAATTCACCTTCACTAACATGCTGAGATTCTGCCTCAAAATCTTATTTTGTCTATTTTGGTTTTGTTTGGGAAGGCAAAGGAAGGGAATTCCACTATGCCTGTCACAGTGATTGACAGAAATGAAGCATGAAAGAGAGCAACTGTGTTTATGAGCCAGGGAGGTGAAAACTAGACAAGACCTGGATCATATATTTTTAACAACTCAATACATTTCTTTCACCCATTCTCCACATCTTCACGTTCCAGCCGGAAAAGAATGACATCAAGTTTCAGCTAGAAATGAATTTTTGTTTGTGAAGGTTGGAAAGTTATAAGGCTATAAAACATATTTTTAATGAAATTGCAATATCCTCCAGGGTCCCACTCAAAACTAGTCCTTGGGGATATGCTATTCTTATAGGAAAGATAACCTTATAGCAAGGTCTTTGTGCTACTTCAGCAACTAAATTCTTCTGGATAAGTCTGAAATAGTTCCTTTTTATGCTGAATTCTGTATTATTCTCTTATTGTATTAGAGCAAAGTCTGACTTACTTCATTGTCTCAAGCCCTTGACATTTGGGGTGGAATCAGAAAAGAATTGGTTATGGTAAATGTGTTTTGTGGAGGAGGTTTGACAAGTTTAGAGCCAACCAATGGGCAAACTGTGCCAGGTGTACCAAGTGATGGTTCATGTCTCATTTATGAGGAATCCTAAAGGAAAGAGAAGATTTGTCTTAGAAAGTTAAAACCCATTTTTTCTTTTAATTATATATTCATCCACCTTATAGATATTCTGCTACTCCTTATTGAGGAAATATGGTATAGTTGAAAGAGTGCAGACTTTGAAGCAAAATAGACAGATTGAGAATATGAGTGTGCAAATTAGTAGATGTGGATAAAGTCTTAGAAAAAAATTAACGGCTTTGACTCTATTTTTGCCTCTACAAATAGCAAATAATTATACTCATCTTGCACAATTGTTCAGAATAAATTAAATATAAATATACAAGTGAGATATAAATCTATATCAGTGTAACAAATACTTAAGTCCCTACTATGTACATTTTTTTGTGTGATGGTGTTTCTATTTATCCTCAAGGGTAAATGCTATAAATGTTTTCCTCTTTGTTTCCTCTCATTCCTTACTATTCACTGCTGTAAATTTGTTTTGGAAGATCTCCTAAGAATATGCTGAATGAATTCAATTGAAAGAATAATGGAAAGGGATTCTTTTCACAAACAGGTTGGTTAATTGTTATCCATAAAATTAACAGCTCTCAAAAGGAAAGTGGGACATCCTGACTACCATGTAGGGCTGCACTGAACATGGACGATGTAGTCACAATCATCTACAAGATGCAATTTGAGAACAGTTGTCAAAAGGCCCACCTGACCTTAACGTCCTTCACCATAATAGCCCTTGCCACCTGCCCCCTTTGCATAATATGTACCTGTTTATATGGGGAAGAACATAAGACAGTATGAGCTTCCCCAGCTTCCAAAAGAGGTGAAGAATACCTTTATATCTGTCATGAACATAAAATTACATGATACCAACTATGTAAATTGTGATACATATGCCGTGAGGTTCTTTGTTCTGTAAGAGTGTGGAAATTACAGAATATCCATAAATTTAAAAAAATAACTGTGAGCAATTTTGGATATCTTAATTGACAGTATAATTTACAAAATATCTACCCATAAGTTGTTCTTCACTTTACCTCAGCCCTCAAATATTTATTTTTTTCTGTGTATTTCTTCAGCATATTTTACTCAACACCTTTATGTATGAGGCACTATTTTAACTTTTGTGGATAGAACAGAGAACAAGATAAATGAAGACTTTCCTCTCATGGACCCTACATTGTAGTGGGTGGGCAGTAATAAGACTGTAAAAAGATAAACAAGATAATTACAGATTATGAAAAGAGCTGCGATAAAAATAAACAGAGTATGAGATAGCTTGGTTAGAAGTCCCTAGTTTATATTGGATGGTCAAAGGCTTTTCTGACAAGGCGATGTTGACATTAAGGCCTAATTGGTAAGAATAATCCAGCCATGTGGAGAAACAGGAGTAGAGGTAGAGGAAACAGGTAGATCATCTGATATGAGAAAGAAATAGGCATGCTTAAGGAGTCAAAGAGATTGATATGACTGGACTGTACTAAACAAGAAAAAAAAGGAAGGAAGATGAGATCATGTACAGCCATGTATACCAACATAAGCAGTCTGAATTTGATGGTAATGTCAATGGAAAGTCACTGGAGAGTTCAAAGTCAGAAAATAATGTCCAATTTACATTTTAAAACAATTACTATATCTTTTGTGTGGCTAATGGACTTTAGATGAAGAAGAAGGGAAACAGGATATTTTCTTAAGAGGAAAATGGAGAATTCAGTGAAAGATGATGATAATAGAATTCTATCTGAATTCCTAGAATGGAATTTTAACAGTGGAAGGGGGTTTAAGTGTGTTCAGATTCAGGGAATATTTAGGACACAGTGCTGCTAGGAATCTTGTTGTATTGAATATGGGAGGTCAATGAAAGAGAAATCAGGGATTATTCCTAGGTTTGGAGCCTGAGTAACAAGTAAAAAGATTGCTATATTTGCTGTGACGGGGAAGCTGGGGGATGGAGGAATTAGTTTTGTTTCTGACATGTTATGTTTGAGAAGCCTATTAAACACTTAAATGGAGATGGGAAGAAGGCAGCTGGATACGTAAGTCTAAATTTCTGGGAACAGGTCAGGGCTGGAGATAGATAGAGATAGTATGTAGAGTCATGTATCTAAGATGAGATCACCTAGGAGCCACAGTAGATAGTAACAATATATGAAGACAGAGACCTGGGTGCACCAACATTTTTATGTCCACATTTGCATATATTTATCTTTCTCTCTGTTCATCTTCCTCACCTCTCTTCCTATCTCTTTTTTCTTTTCCTCCATCACTTTTTATTCCATCTCTGAGTTTAAAATTCCTTGGATAAATTGAGATGGAAGTTATCAGTACCCTGATTATTAGGGATCACAGTGAAACAGGGAGAGTTGCTGCGTCTTTCCATTAGGCATTTTAATCAGATTCTGCCAATTTCAAGTGGGTGTAGTGAGCAGATACAGGTGTGGATACAAAAGCTTATCTGTGTCAGGGAAATCCAGTAAATGATAACAAGGTATCACTCCAAGTAGCAATGAGTAGATATAGCATCCGTATCTTAGTTTCCAAAATAACATGCCACCAGCAGTCAGTGATCCTTGGAGAAATATCTAATTCCAGGAAAGGCACAAGGTATTGGAACAAACACCTCATACCAGAAAGTAAGCAAGTGCTCAAAAATTAAAGGGACAGGACAAAGTAATGTAGAAGCCAACATAAGGAGGCTCTTGGTGGCCAAATTTGGAAAAATTAGATCATTAAAAAATGTTTTATAACACATTGAATAAAAAGTCCATGACTTCATAAGAATATTCACATTTACACAAAAAAAGTAGCATGGGAGGAAGAAAGGAAATACCTCCTTTATAGAAGAATATCAACTCATAAATGTAGAAGAAAATACAAAGAAAATATCCATTTTGCAACTACAAATTTAATAACTGGTACTGGAAAAGACCACCAATTATGCTAAAACCCTAATGTGAAAAGGTTTTGAGGAGCAGGATATTACATTGTCTCAAAGATTACTCTGAGTGAAAAAAATATATACCCTTACATTGGAGAAAATGGTTGAAGTCATTTTTAACTAAGTGAACAAAGAACATCATCAATATGAAACAAACTGACACTATGTGGTTCCTAATAAGATGCTGAGGGGTGAAGAGCGCAATATTACAAACAATATTCTTGCAAAAATGTTTAACCTGAATCTACTCAAGAAGAAACAATTAGATAAACCCATATTGTGAGACATTCCACAAAACAACTGACTTGTAATCCTCAAAATTGTCAGTATCATCAAAGACAAACGCACACACAAGTTGGGGCAGTATTCTCATTAAAGGAAACTAAAGAAATATGACAACTAAAAACAATGTGTAATTCTGAACTTGATCCTGAAGGAAAAGAAAATTATTGAGATAATTGGGAATTTTGAATATGGACAGTATATTAGACAATATTTCATTAATGTTAAATTTCTTACATGGGATAATGGTATTGTGGTTACGAAGGATGTCCTTGCTCTTAGGAGATACATGCTGAAGTATTTATGGAGAGAGAGAGAGAGAGAGAAAGAGAGAAAGAGAGAATATACGGCAAAATGGAGAAATGGAGAGTTAATTGGAGAATCTAGATGAAGCATATATAAGTATTCATTGTGATATTTCCTCAACTTATGTATAAGTTTGAATTTTTTTCAAAATAAAAGGTTGGGGAAAAATAACAATGGAGTATTCCAATAGACATTCAGGTGGAATACAGGAAATTCAGGGCCATCTAATATTCAGAGATGCAGCTGGGCAAGTAGTCTACATAATCCATCAGCAGGTGTCAGGTAGTCAGGAACTTGGTATGTGCTTGTGGCAGACATACCTTAAGGTGACCCCCAATGATATCCTAACCCATGGTGTCCACACGTTTGTGACATCACTTCTCCATGTGAGTGGCATCTGTGACTTGCTTCTACCAATGGAATATGGTAAGGGTGATGGGATAGTGACACTCCTTGATTATATTACATTATCATTATCTGGCATTTTATCATTATCATTATCCAATATTTAAGATGGGGAAACTGAGGTTCAGAGATTATTAGTAATTTGACCAACATCACATAGTAAATAAGTAAAAACCAGAATTTAAACACAGGTCAGGCTGTTTCCAGAACCCATTCCTGTAACCATCAATCTCTCCTGTGTGGAGTAGGCATGCACAGCATATTGAAGGAGGAACAAATGTTAGAAGGTCATTACAGTAATTTAGAAAGAATAGATTATGTCAGTCATTCTCAAAGTGTGGTCCCCAGACTGACAGCATCACCATCACCTGGGATTGTATTAAACATATAAATTTTTGGGCCCCATTCCAGACCTACTGAATCAGAAACTCTGGGTGTGGGTCCCAGCAATCTGCATTTTAACAATCCTTCCAGGGGATCCTGATGTTCACTAAAATTTTAGAACCACTGAACTAAAGTTATAGTGGAAGATGAGAAGCAAGGGGAAAAAATAACATAATTTGGAAAGGATATAGGGAATTTTAGAGTCGATTATGTTCCCCATGTTTGAAGCATCAGAAACAGGAAGAATAATGGTGACACTGAAGAAAGAACTATCTTTGTGTTTTCTCCAGCAATTCGATGTTAGGCAACTTCTGACAGGTACATTCTGAATACAGAAACAACTTAATAGAGAGTACTAAGTTATTTTCATTACTGCCTCCCCAACTATCCTAATAGTTAAAGCAAAACATCAAGATATTTGTATTCTGCACTGAGGTAAGTGGAAGGGGGTGGTGGCAGTGGGCAGTATATGTAGTCCAATTATGCATAAAAGAAAAAAAAAGATGCAAGACTCCTGTGAAAATGGAAGGATTGTAGAAGTTAATTTTAAATACATGCACATGTGGCTGGTATGATAACATGAGTCAAGGAGACGACTATATTAATAAAAGCAGTATTATAGCAAATGGAGGCAATAAAACACCGAAGCATTAACTGTGCTACATCAGAAGCCCTATTGCTCTTAGATGCTTGCCTTTCAACCTTATTGGAAATTAAAAACTAAGCCCCTTGCAAGGAAAATCTGTTTTACTTGAAACAGTATCAAAAGACTTCATCTTAGTCAAATTAATTGCATTAATATTTTTCATGGCTGAGTAAAACACCGAAAGTTAATGATAAACAAACCCATCTTATGAGCTAAGTTTCTAAGGAATCACCTCTGATCAACTATACCAATAAGACCAACATATTAGGATAGCACTTGGCAGTTTTCAAGGTATTTTAACATCTATTATCTTAACTGAAACTCAAAAACTGGTGAGTCAGGGAAGGAAGTTGTTATTCCCATTTTATGGTGAGGGTAAGGGAGAATCATAGAGGGCTCATATGATAAAGGCCTTGTTTTAGTTCAAGTTGTCATTCTAGGACAAATTTTTCCTGTGTAACTTTCTCTCCCCTTAAGCTGAGTTCTGTTTAAGGCTTTTTCTCATTTTCTAATGCAAATATACCCTGGAGGGTTCATTCCACAGGTTGTCAGATGAGACTAGGTATATTTGAATTGCAACAAGATACGAGATTTGAGTTCAACCTGGGTTCCCCCCCCAACTGACTTTTTTCTTTCACCTAAAATTGTGAACATTATTCCATGTCATTAAAATATTCTGCAATATAATTATTTTCAGTTTTGCACTATTATTAATGTTTGCATGAATAGCCTTATGCATAAATATTTGTCATTTCCTCAAGACAAAATCCTAGCAGTGGAATTACTGTGCCCAAGTGCTAGAATAATTTCCAAAGCCTCTGGTACATATTGGCACAATATCCCCAAGAAATACCTTACCTATTTACATTCCACTCAACGTTAGTTGAGAGCACAACTTTCCCTGAACCTTTGCCAATATTGCCAATTTGATATGTGAACCTGGTGCTTTATTTTTGTGATTTGCATTTTTTGATGAATAATAGATTGAACAATTTATAATTATAAATATATTGTCCATTTGTCTTCTGTGAATTCTCTATCCATCTCTTTAGTTCAGAAATCTGTAAAATTTTGCTGTAAAGAGCTAGATAGTCAACATTTTAGGTTTTGTGGCCATATGATCTCTGTTGCAACTACTCAACTCTGCCATTGTAGTGCAAAAGCAACCATAGACAATGTGTAAATGAATAATCATGAATGTATTGCAATGAAATTTTACTTACTAAAACAGGTGATGGGCCAGTTTAGGTGCAAGGACTGTGTAGTTTGCTAGCCACTGATTTAATTATGCTACCGGAGTTATTTATCATTTTCTTATTGATTTTGAAAAGTTCTGCATATATTAAGGCCATTAAGCCTTTGTAGTCTATGTTGGAAATGCCTCCCAATTTGTTCTAAAATTTTATGTATTCGAATCTATTATCACTTTCCTTTCCATTTTTGTCTTTGCTTTTATGCTTGGCAAGATTTTATCCACCATGAAAACTGATAACTGCTTATGTTTTCTTCTAGCTCTCTTATGGTTTAATTTTTATGATTCACTCTTAAATGTATCTGGAAATAATTTTGGTGTGAGGCTTGGAGAACTGACCATATTTTCCAACAAATAGTCAACCAATGGTGTCAACACTGTTTATTGAATAAACCTTCTTTGCTCACTGGAGTTTCTTTTGAAGCGAAGTCTCTACTAAAGTTGATGCATCTCCACTGGTCTTAGAGGTGTTGCCCTTGAGTCTAGCACCTGCAAATAATGGCTGTAGAGGCTTCTCTAGCTCCCTTTGTACTTATATCAGTCCAGTTTGAAATGTATCAAAAAGTCTTTCTTAACTACAACTATTGCCATCATTGTGGCCGCTGGGTCTTTACACTTTTATCTTTCATATTTCTCTGTCTCTTTGCATTTGTGTATAGGCTGGTACTGCTCAGTGGGAGACATGCCTTTCTATAAAGCCAGAAAAACTGTGACTCCTCTTCCTGGTGTAATTGCCTTGGTGTACTATTCTCATTTGTAATGGGTTTAGTTTTCTCACAATGTGCTAACTACTTGGCTACACTACACTATGTCCTCTTCTCATACTTTTTTTATTATCTGTGCCTGAGTTATCCTTTTTTTTTGATTACCCAACTGACTGTAAGGATAACTCTGGGCTTCCTGGACTCCTGATAAACCCTACTGGTCAGGGTTATTGACTTCTGTTTTTCTAATTCCACTGGCCATAATGACATACTCCCGCTATAGTATTACACTCACCTTGACCATTTCACCTTCATGGTCTTCTCTAAGAATATAATAATAGTAGAAACTTCTGGTCTATCATCTCAATTTTCACCCTTCATTCTTTGCTCTCAGCCTGCTAGAAGTATGCTGAGGAGTTGGATGTCTTTTCCCATGGTTTGAGAAAAGAAGGGATGGCTTTCATGTAGAAGATCACTAGGAAGATTAACTCCACAATGCCAGGAAATAATAGTTTCTTCTGAATTCCTTTCTTGTTTTCAGTTTAAAACTTACTCTGTATACTTACAACTTTAGGACAAGGCACAAAATGACTATGTCTAACATATGCAATATATGACCTGTATTTGTATTTCTGTTTCCTTAAAGTCATCATCAAATCTTTGATTTCTTTCCAATCTTACCATATGTACATTTTGCATGGTGGATGAAAGACAATATGTAAAAATTCATACATAGAATATACAGTTATACATTCATCAAAACTCTATGGCTTGCCAAAGACAGGGTACAAGATTTACCTTTTAGTGAGATTCATGTAAACTTCTTGTACTAGAAAATCAGTAAACACATTTTATTAAATTTTAAAGTTGAAAAAAGATAACATTAATGTCCTACAGTGATATTTTAGAATAGAAAAATGTGATCAATCAAAACTTTTGAAAAGCAGTTATCTCTATGTGGCTATAGTGTTGTGCATGTTGATTGCAACTTTAATTCATATTGTTCCAAGTACCTTGTGAACATCTACTTATAATACTGGCAGTACCCTTGTAAGGCCCATTAAGTAAGATATACTTGTTATGCATTACAAAGAAAACAAGACATGGAAGTGAAATGATTTGCACTAGGATGTACAGCCTGTAAATGAATAAGTGCAACTCTCCATGTCTTACGAATATCTTTATGCCTAACCTTACTTACCTGTAGGTGATTTTGGGTGTGGCGAATTCTTTCCTGTTATCACCATGAGGACTGAAGTGAAGAAAATGCATCTACCTCTTCTAGGAAGCCTTCCTTCCTTTCCCTTGGCTCTGATCACAGCATTCCTCCTTTACTTTCTGTACTTAGTTACATAGCTTATGTTATATGAATTTCCCTTATTTAAAATATTATAAAATGACCAAAAACATAAGAATTTTCTTTATTCCAAGTTCTACTGAGAGCTTCTTGACACTGGAAACAATATAATTTTTGTTTCCTCTATCTCCCTTGGTACCCAGTTCAAGGCTGCAGAACTGTATATAGTGGGGGCATGGTACTGAACCATTCTAGGGAACATGAGCTTAATTCAGGATAACATAGTGAAAGGAGCAATTGACCTATCCTCTGGACACTGATTCTTTTCTATTAAAAAAAAAAAAAAGGAGAACTAAAGTATTTCATCTCTAAGGTTTCTTCCAGCTTTAGAATTCTACAAATCCCAAGCATTTATTATTTTTTTTTCTTTTTATATTATCAGTATAGCATGATTGTTATGCACATGGATTTAGGGGTCAGATAGACTTAGGTTAGAGGAACAATTCTATCACTCTATAGTTATATAATCTTGGGCAAGTCACTTGGCCTCCATAAACTTCTATTTTCTTTTTTTATAAAATAAGAATAATAATACATTACTCAAAAAGTCATTGTGAGATGATATATGCAAAGCTCTTTGCACAGTCGATAGCACATAGAAATAACTAAATAAATGTTAGCTGTTACTATAAGCTATATTTAGGGCTAGCCCCTGGCAAAATTATGATAAGCAAAGTTGGAAACTGACATTTCCCTTTCCCCCTCTTTTTTGCTCCCTGGGTTTTATTTTCTCTGTCGTCACTCCCCTCGTCACTCACCACACCCAGGTGGGAGGTATTGAGGTGTTGGGGGAGGGCTTTTGGTGTGAGCTCAATGATTACACAATACTGCAGTGACCCTGTCTCTATCTAATCTAGTTATGTATATACAATGCTAATATTTTTAGACCTTTCAGTCTGTAATCTATTCCTGCTGGAAGAAAATTTTCCTGGTAATTAATACTGAATGTCTGATTCTAGGAACCATGCCTCAAGAGAGTTTGCCTGCATGCAATGTGCATTACTTATTAGAGACTGCCTGGAACTCATTTATAAAACTAATCACAGGGCTGTTTTCTATCACTTACAGAATTTTCATAAAAACTGCACAAGTTTGGGCGTATTATGTCTCCCCATGAAGCTATACATTTTTAGAGAATAAATGTTTATTACATGACAGCTCACCTGCCCACATCCATCACTTTTTTGAGTATAGTTTATTTGCAACCTGGTAGGAGTTATATAATCTGACACTAAAATTTCAACAAAAAAACATGAGAGAATTAAGAGAGAGGTGCACTGCTCACCTTTCCACAAATCCTGTTGTGTTAATTGAAGTGAGAGCTCAGATTAGTGGCAAATTCTCCTGCCCATTCCAAGTACCATTATTATGCTGGTACTAAATCATTAATTATCTCTCAGACACACACGCATACATGCACACACATATACACACATGAATGGAGCTGTGATAAATATATAACAAACATTATATAAATACCACCTGAAGTCAAGCCTATGGGGTTCATTTGGACTGGTGGTATTTAAACCAGTGGCATGATCTCCAGAGATTCTGATGTTTGAGGCATTGTCTGAGTATTGGGATGTTTAAAGCTTTTCCTGTGATTCTATTGTACAACAAAGTTGGAGAATCACTGCTCTGGATGTCTCCCTTTAACCAATGGGCATTGAATAGCTAATTATATTAAGAGCTTAACAATATACAAGATGAGAGAGCCTGGCCTATGTGCTGGGCAGTGGATTTTCCCTGGAAGGGAAATGGTAGAGAAGAACTAAGTAAGACCTAATTTTGTAGCCTACCAGAGAGGATCTTGGCTAAATATTACTTTACACCACACTGTATATTCTGGAAAACACTCCCCCTCTCCTTTACCAACTCCCCCAATCACAAATAAGCACATAAATTGACATTTTAAGCTAGGAGGCAACAATTTTTTAGATCAATTTGTTGATGGGGAAACTATTTAATAATTTTAGGTTTACATAAGACAGTTTGAATGGAAATAAAGTCGCCAAAGAACAAGATTCTTCAGAGCAAGCTATGGTATAGAAGAGAAAATGGACTACTATGCTTAATACCAGAAGAAGTTAAGGAAATCTGTGGGCTAAGTTTATGCAGATGAGGAACAGTTGACAAAGGCATCGCTGTCCCCATCTGGCTGCCTCCCTGGGTCACAGCCCACCCATCAGTGACTGCAGCAGAATTGGGCCCATAGGGAAGTCTGGCTGAGCACCTGATGGGCACAAAACTGATAACTGTGTTGTGCACTTAAAAGAGTCAAAGTAGATGAACCACAGACAAATTGAATATTTCGCTATTAACTTAAAGCTATGCTATGTCCATGCGACAAGCAACCATTTTTGCCAATGGTAGTATGTAGTTTTAGAGTGTCTCCACCTTCTTTTAACAGGCCATGATATGTGAATCTGTAATTCTCTGAATTTTCCTAAATTCATCTTGGACTAATCTTTATTTTCAGCTAGTCTGTTCTCTTGGGAATAATTTAATAATTCTAATCTTTTTCATGTGTCCTAAAACTGCTTACTAGAATTATCAAATCCCAGGGTTAAAAGGGATCCTAATTAGAGGTCATGGAGACCAGGGATTCTCAAAATTTAATGCACATATAAATCACCTGAGCCTTTGTTAAATGCTTCTGAAAGTGTGGTCCAGAGATTAACAGCATCAGCATCACTTGGGAGCTTGTTAGAGCTACAAAATCAAAGGCCCAATCCCAGAACTGTTGAATCAGAATCTGCATTTTTAACAAGATCCCCAGGTGATTCACAGGAAAAATTGGAAAACATGTAGCTAGACCAACACCTTTCAAGATTCATTGTTGAGTGGGGAATCTCCCTAGGCCTTATATTTCAAAGTCTGGGAACAATTGTGCATTCATCATCTCTAGGCTTGCTCAGTTTAGCCAACTTTAACAATCTATCACTGAGTATCTGCTATGCTTCAAGCATTGGGGATATAGTACAGTAGTTAATAAAACATTCTCTGTCTTTGAACCTTTGTCTTTCTCCTCCATGCTCAAGATTACTAGAAATCCCCTCTTCTGAACCTCTTTCAATGCTGTAAGATGGAGCAACCAAGGCCCAATCTACACCTGGTTTTAAATGTGAGCAAGAGAAATTCCAAGCTGGATTACAGGAATATTTTCCTAACTAGGTCCCCTTACTTTAAAATTGGCTTTTTCTAATCATTCATCCATACAGCAGCCTCATGAGCTTTTGACACCTCTCACCATTCCTTCCTTGCTTTCTGTGATCTAGTCGACCTAGTCAATCTAGTCATACTAGCCTTCTTTCAGTTTCTTGAAAGCACCGAGCTCCATCATGTAGTAGTGACTTCACATATGTTTGCCCCTTGCTGTAGGCTGTTTTTCTCATCATCTGGTTAACTTTCATTATTTCTTTAGAACTCATCTCAAGTGGAACTTCTTCAGAGAATCTTTGCCCTGATCACTTCCTCTCAATCTTGATAACAAGCTCTTCTTGTTATTATCTCTTATCCCACTCCTTTGTATTTCCTTTGTAATAAAATTATAAATATAATTTATAGTTATATGTTAATTTCTGAAATCGTTTATTAACTCTCTCCCCTACCATAATCTAAGTTCCATGAAGATAGGAATTTTGTCTAATTCTTCACCATGGATCCGTTACACTTAGAGCAGTATTTGGCATATGGTACATGCTCAGTAAATATTCGTTGAATGCAGAATATGTTTCTCTCGCTATCTTGTCTAACATTACTTCCCCTGCCACTCTTTAACAAGTTGCCCTGTTTTATTCTCTTCATAACAATTATCATTAGCTGAGAGTGTCTTTTTGATTAATGCATTTGTTTATATGTTATTGTCTGTCTCCTCCAACTAGAATCTAAATTCCACGGCAATGCAGACTCTGAAGCAGACTGCCTGGGTTTTAATATCAAATTTACCACTTACTGCATATGTACCCATGACAAAGTCACTTAAGCCAGTTCCTGTGCCTCATTAGTAAAATAGTGGTTGTAATTGTCCTCACCTCATAAGACTGTTGTAAGGATTAATTGAAAGGTTATATATAAACCTAGCAAAGTGACTGAACATAGTAAGCATTATATGAGTGCCAACTGTTGGGATGGTGGTCATTATCATTACTATTCATCTCTGGTTTCTTGGCAAATAGATCCATACTAGATGTACAGTAGGTATTCCATAAATATATCTTGAATATATTAAGGAAGGTTTTATGTCTCATTATCTATTAAAGTAATGTTTTATTTGGCTCATATTTGGCTGTTTAGAAACAGTGCCCATTTACCAAGTTTCATAGATGTTATTTGTTTATCCGCCATGATTTACTACATATAAAACTTCCCATTATGTCATGAGTGGAAAGGAAGTACGTTAGCCTTTGTTCCTATACTTCTGATTTTGGGAACAAAAAGTGTAACATCCCCAAATATACTCTAGTCCCTTAATCAGTGTGACTCTGAGTATTCTTCTCTTAGAATAACTCTTCAATTAAACTCTTTTGTATATACCCTACTCCCACCTGCATTTCGTCCATGATGAATATAACGTATAAATTGATTTTAGTTTCACTGTGATGATAACTTCTGCCTGAGCAAGAAATGTTTTCTAAGGATAGAACTGGATGCTAATTTGAATCTTTTTTCTCTACAAATGTTGAAACATTGAGACAAGTTTGGGCAGGGAGATTCAAGCACTTAATTCAGCCCTCCCTCTGCATATATGAAATAGAGAAGCTTAGTGATTTATCATACTCTGTATTTTATTGTACTGTCATTTTTAGTATATTTAAGTTTGGTTAATATAATCTTGACAGCAGAGTGGAATGTAATTTAAATTTTAATATTTTTCAGCTACAGCAATGGCAATGTATTATTTCTGCCTATGGAAAGATACCGGTTCTCTGACTGATGTAGTAGAGGGAGAAAAATATATCCTCAGGTTACTTTTTGAAAAACAGAAGTGAAAAATCATCTCACCATGTCACTAATATCATGACATAGACACTTTAAATTATTCACTAATTTTTTTGGTGGCAAAGATCCCATCAAGTTTTGGATTACATACTTTAGACATTTAAAATGGATCTTAAAGAGAATTATTTAATTTTCAAAATTGGTCTTTCAACATGAAAACTCCATTATAAGAAAATCACTCAATAATACTTGAGTAGGCTAAATCGTGTCTCTCCAAATGTAAAATCTGGAATGTGAATAGCTTATAAGGCTGATATTTATACTGTTTTCTGATGCCAGCCTTATAAAAGGGCCCTGCTGTATTGGCTTTGTACTATGAAGATGAAAATTTAAGTAGCATCAATTGGAGTTAAGTGAAAATTAGAGAACCAGAGACTGACCTGGAAGCAAATATATATGGGGCCTAATCCAGGGTATAAGGCAACAATAGTCTACTTCCAGGCCTATGAATCAGACATCTAGTTATCCTAACCCCAGAGAAGGAATGTATCCCTATGTTCACACATGATATGATAGAATTAGGGCCTCCTTTCCAGGACTCTTCAGAAATAAGTGATATTTTAATCAATTTGAAATAATTACTGTAAATAAATGAACCATGTTTTTGTTGATCTTGTTTAACATTGTCTCCACAATTGTGCCTAGTGAATAGTAGGTACATAATATGTGTTTATTGAATGAATAAACATATGTCTGTTATTTTAAAAATTAAAACCATAGAACCGTTTTTCAGATATTACTTAGAACTCTAAGACTCTACCGAAGGCCTGGGATACCTTTGGAACAGAGTTTGAAAACCACTGGTGCAAAGTAACGTCAAGAACTAAGATGAAACAAAGAGCAATGGGGTAGTTCTAGTCCTCTACTCTTAATCTTCTAACTTCTTTTTGCCTTCACTGTCCTACTTTATTATTCTCTATCTCCAAGAGATGTTAGAAGAAGACAATGAAGACTTCGTTAGAAGACTAATGAATAAGACAAGATGGGGCAAAAGGTTGAAAGAAGTGTGAAAGCTATACTGAACTGAGTTTCAAACTCTTTGAAAAAGTGAAATAAGATGAAACCTGAGGAAAAAGAAAAAAAATAGTGCCAATCCCTTTTATTTTCTGGTATCTCATTCCATGAAAGAATCTTAATGATAGAATATTTTCTGGAATAGAGCAGATTAGTTTAGGTGAAATTAAGCCGAACATCTTTTTGAAGAAGGGAGAGTAGATGCTGAGGAACTGACCCTAGAATATGGCAACCACAGCTTCCCATCTACCAGAAATATCATTTTAGATAACTAATAAAGGATAATCGGCATGCATTTTTGAACTGCCTTTCTGAATGTGGATGTGGGTCTGTTATTCAAATTGTCAGGATAGCCAGAGGCTAGTGTCTGACGGCATTAGACTACAGAGCTTCCTCTGCAATCTGAATTGAAGCAAGTGGCTCTGCTTAGAAAACAATCTGACACAACAGTTTCCCAGGATATACTTTAAACTCAGGTAACTGGAGGCACTATTTAGTTAGGGCACAGTATTAGTAGGAGATTTTCCCATAAGGCCAGCCTGAAGCAAAATTGAGAATAGAAGTATTTTTTTTTTTTTCTGTGCAATCAATGTTGTTTCAATCCCAGGTATCCCACTATCCTGGGCCCATAGTTCCTGGCTTGCAACTCCATTTCCAACTGTTATTTGCCTGAGACAATCCTTCAGGATGTTCTGCTAAAATTCTACGCCCAGCATGTGTTGCCTGTGCAAAATAATGTGGTGTTTATACTAAATATAAAAAAGTACATGCAGAAATTTAAAGAAAATATGTGTCTGATTCCATTTCCTGCAACCAAAGAAGAGAAGGACTTAGTGGTGAGGAGAATGTCTCAAAGGTGTAATTATAAATAAAATAAATTTTTTAAGTGAAGAAGAAAAGGATAAATAATGATGAATGTGAAAATAAGAGTAACATGAGGTACAAGAAAGTAGCAGACAGACTGATTCAGAGTAAATGTGGATTTACACAAAGGGCTAAGATTAATAAAAGGGCTTTGAAAGGTATGTTTCAAATAAAAAGAACAAAGAGGACCTATTGCTTGAAGCTGACAGAGAAAGAGTAGAAATGACTTCTTTGTTCCTATTGTATTTCATCTTCTGTGAGAGTAGGCTTCATATGAGAATGAGTAACAGGCACAGGTAAGGAGAGAAATTTCTTTTTTAATCCAGCTTTATTGAGGTATAATTGACAAATAAAAATTGTATATAATTAAGGTATAAAACATATTGATATTTTAATATCTATATACATGGTAAAATGATTATTACAACCAAGCTAATAAACATCTCCATCACCTCTCATAGATAACATTTTTTTTCATGTGGTGAGACTATTTTTCATATATTCTTTTACCAAATTCAAGCATGTAATACAGTGCTATTAACCACAGTCACCATGTCGTACATTAGATCTCCAGAATTTTTTCATTCTACCTAACTGAAACTTTGTACCCCTTGAACAACATCTTCTCATTCCTCCAATTTCTATCCCCTAGCAATTACTCTCTGCTTCTAGTAAATTGACTTTTTTACAATCAAAATATAGTGAGATCATGGAGTATTTGTCTTTCTGTGCCTGGTTTATTTCACTTAGCATAATGTCCTCTATGTTCAACCATGTTGTCACAAATGACAGGATTTCCTTCTTTTAAAAGATGAATGATATTCCATGAGATATGTGTATATATATTTGTTATACACGATCGTTTCCTTTGCTATGCAGAAGCTTTTCAGTTTGATACTTTCACTTTTGTTGCCTGTGCTTTTGGGGTCATATACAAAATCTATTGCCCAGACTAATTTTGAAAGGCCATTTCCCTATGTTTTCTTCTAACAGTTTTAGAGTTTCAGGTCTTACATTTAAGTCTTTAATTCACTTCACTTGATTTTTGTATATGGTGTGGTGTAAGGGTATAATTTCACAATTTTTCATGTGGATATCTAATTTTCCTACTACCATTTATTGAAGAGACTCGTTTCCCCATTGCATGTTTTTGACACTTTGTTGAGGATAAATTGACTATCAATGGGGGGGGGGGGTATTCCTGAACTCTCTCTTTTTAAAATTTAATTTATTTTTATTTGGCACAATTTCTTCTTAGTAAGCATTTATCTTTTCTATGTCTATAACATCTGTAGTGAAGTTCCGTTTTACATTCTTGATATTAGTTATTTATGCCTTTTTCTTGATCAATTTGCTTGAGATTTGTCAACATTATTCACCTTTTCTAAAAATAAAATTTTGGCTTTGGTGAGCTTTTCGACTTACCATTTTCTACTTAATATATTTTTCTATATATTGTTTTCTGTTTCATTAACTCTCATTGTTCCTTGTGATTGATTTAGGTTTATTTTGCCTTTTGTAATGTCTCAAGATAGATGCTTAGCTCATTAATCTCCTTGTTTTATTTTTCTTCTTTTTAAATATATTTAACGTTACAAATTTCCCTGTAAATAATATTTTAGCTACATCCTACAAGTTTTCATATGTAGTATTTTTATTAGCATTCATTTCAAAACATTCTTTATTTTCCTTTTGAGACAGGGTCTTGCTGTGTCACTGAGCCCGGAGTGCAGTGGCATAATCATAGCTCATTGCAGCCTCAAACTCCTGGGCTCAAGTGATCTTTCTGCCTCAGCCTCTGAAGTAGCTAGGAGTATAGGTATGCACCACTGCTTCCAGCTAATTTTTATATTTTCACCACTGCCTCCAGATAATTTTTTTTAATTTTTGGTAGAGAGAGTGTTTTCCTATGTTGCCTAGGCTGGTCTTGAACTCCTGGCCTCAAGTGATCCTCCTGCCACGGCCACTCGAAGTGCTAGGATTACAAGCATGAGCCACCATGCCAGCCATTTTCCATTATTTTTTGACCTACAAATAAATACTTAAAGTATTTTTAAATTTCCAAATACATGGAGATTTTCTGTTTATATTTTTATTCATATTTTTAGTTTAACTCAAATGTGGTCTGACTACCTGCTCTGTATAATTTCAATCCTTAAATATTTGTTGAGACTTACTTTAACACCATGAATATGGCCAATCTGAAAATTTTGAAGTATGCACTGGTTGGCTGCAGTGTTTATATATATATATATATATATATATATATATATATATATATATAATATATTCCATACTTTATTCAAAAGTTCTAATCCTTATTGATTTTTATACTGACAAAAGCACTAAAAGTATCTACTATGATTATAGATTTGACCATTTCTGTCAATTTTTGCTTTATATATTGAGATGTTAACAGATAACATCCGAAGTTAAAACTGCTAAATCTTCAAATGAATTGAACTTTTATCATTATGAAGTGACCCTCTCTCTATATAATGCTTATTTGGGTCCTAAATTCTGTTTTATATAACATTAATATAATACCAGTTTTCTTTCAATAGTATTTCTATGGTATATCTTCTCCCAGTCTTTTACTTTCACCCTTTTTGCCTCTTGTAAACAGCACAAGAGTTGGATTTTACAAATCCATTATGATATCTTTATGTTTTACCTGGAATATTTAGTCAATTTATATTTAATATTAATGGTGATATATTTGAGTTTAAATCCATAATCTCATTTTGTGCTATTTTTCCACCTGTCTTGGTTTCTTTTTGTCCCTTTTCTTATCTCTTTTTGAATTATTTAAAATCATTCCACTTCTCCCCTTTACTACTACAGAAGTAATTTACAGTTTTTATTCTTTAGTAATTACCTTTAAAACACAATAACATGCAGGGTTCAACAAATTCAAAGATAAACAAAATCTTTACCCACCTGTGCATTCCATTAGCCCTTCCAATTTGGATATTATTGTTTTCATGTATTTAATCATCTTTTTTTTCAGCCTCCCCAACATTATTCTTCTTATACATTTGTTTAGAATTGTCCAAATATTTACCACCTTCTTTACTCTTCATTTGCTTGTTTCATCTCTTACTTTTTTCCACTTAGCATCACATTCCTTCCAAGAATATCCTCGAGAATTCCCTTTAGCAAATATCTGTCAGTAGCTGTCTTGGTTTTTGTCTTAAAATGATCTTTTCACCCTCACTGTTGAAATTTTCCCTCTGGTTGCTATATCACTAAACTGTCTACATGTGTATTTATTTTCATTTGTCCTGCCTGGGTTTTTGTTTTTGGGTGGCTGTCTCATCCATTCTGTAATATTCTCAATCATCACCTCTCCAAATACTGGCTCTGTCCTCACTTCTCTCCAAGAACCCTAATTAGACACACATCTCAATCTACTCTCCCTGATTCTTAATGGTCTTCAAAATTATTCATCCATTTAGTTCTCTAGCATGAAATCTGTATATTTTCTTCTGCTCTATCTTCCAGTTCATTTAATCTCCTCAGTTTTACCTAAGCTGCTGGTAAACACATCTGTTGGATTTTTATTACAATTATTGAACTTTTCATGTCTATAAGCTGTACCCGGTGTCTTTCTCAAATTTGCTAGGTCATTTTATAGTTTCCTGTTCCTTGTAGATATTTTAAATCTTGCCTATTACTTTAAGTATAGTAAGGCATTTAAAATCTGTCAACAAATCCATTATCTTACGTTTTCACAGATCTATCGCTGCTGGTCCTCATTCACAGCGCTTTGCATCCTTTGTCTTTAGTTATTCGTAACTATGGACTGTTAACTTTCCTTTAGTAATTACAACTGGAGATTCACTCAGTCTAGGATAAAGGTGCAGTCCTTCCAAGATGTGCTTGCTCGTGGCCTGGTCCAGGGCCCTGTCCGACCTGGTCCGCTCTCTAACCATAGATGTGAGAGGGAGAGTGGGAGGGCAGGAACTACCGCATTCACCACCACCTGGAAACTGAACTGGGAGAAAGGAGCAGGTGGAGCCTTCAGCTCCTGTCAGCTGTCAGCTCCTACAGGGAGTCATGGCACTTTCTGCCTCAGTTCTGGCAAAGAGCCTCCCTCCCCTATTCCTGGGCTCTCTATTCTCTTCCATTGGCCTATATGTGTGTGTTCTTTTTATGCCAATACCATACTGTTTTAATTACTACCACTTTGCAGTGTATTTTGAAATCAGGTAGCGTGATGCCTCTTGCTTTGTTCTTGTTCAAGATTGCATTGGCTATTCAGGATCTTTTGTGATTCCATATGAATTTTTGGATTATTTTTCACATCTCTATAAAAACTGCTATAGGAATTTTATTGGGGCTTGCATTGGATCTATAGATTGCTTTGGGTAATATGGATATTTTAAGAATATAAATTTTTCTAATCCATGAAGACAGGATATCTTTCCATTTATTTGAGTTTTCTTCAATTTCTTTTCAGTGTACAAGTATTTTACCTCCTTGGTTAAATTTATTCCTATTTATTTTATTCTTTTTGATCTATTGTAAATGGGATTTTTTTCTTAATTTCTTTTTTCAAATAGTTCGTTGTTACTGTGTAGAAATAAAACTGATTTGCGTATGTTGATTTTGTATCCTGGAAATTTATTGAATTAATTAGTTCTAATAGTTTTTGCTTAAGTCTTGAGGGTTTTTTAAAATTTAAGACTATGTCATCTACAAACAAAGAGTCTTTTTCTTTCTGATTTGGGTGTCTTTAATTTCTTTTTCTTGCCTATTTCCTCTGGCTATGACTTCCAGTACCATACTGAATAGAAGTGGTGAGAGTGCACATCCTTGTATTACTTTTGATCTGAAGGAAAAGCTGTAAGCTTTTCGGTACTGAGCATGAAGTTAGCTGTGGGCTTGTCATAGATACCCCTTTTATTATATTAAAGTACATTCCTTCTACAGTTATCTTTTGAGAATTTTTATCATGAAAGGATGGCAATTTTTATCAGATGTTCTTTCTACATCTATTGAGATAATCATGTGATTTTTATCCTTTATTCTATTAATGTAGTGTATTATGTTTATTGATTGGCTTATGTTGATCCATTCTTGCATTCCATGGATAAATCCCACTGTGTCATGGTGTGCGATCCTTTTAATGTATTGTGGAATTTGGTTTGCAAATGTTTTGTTGAGGATTTTTGCATCTAGATTCATAAAGAATATTGGTCTCTAATTTTCTTTTTTAACATTTGTCCTACTCTGGCTTTGGTATCAGGGTAATGCTGGTCTCGTTAAAATAAGTGGGATGTTTTCCCTTTTATTTATTTTTTTTGGAAGAGTTTCAGAATAATTGGTATTAGTTCTTTAAATGTTTGGTAGATTTCAGCAATGATGCTATTAGGTCCTGGACTTTGCTCTGGATTTTTTTTTTTCAAGTTACTGATTCATTCTCTTAATCATTTTTCTGTTCAAATTTTCCATTTCTTCATAATACATTTTTGGGAATTTGTACAATTTTAGGAACTTATATATTTCTTCTAGGTTATCAAATTTTTTTTTACTTCAGCATATTACAGGGGTACAAAAGTTTAGGTTACATATATTGCCTTTGCCTCACCTAAGTCAGAGCTTCAAGTATGTCAATCGCCCAGATGGTGTGCACCGCACCCATTAGGTGTGTCAACACCCAATGAATCTGAGTACTATATGTGCACTTAAGTGTTGATCATTTAATACCAATTTGATGGTGAGTACATGTGGTGCTTGTTTTTCCATTCTTGTGATATTTCACCTAGTAGAATGGGCTCCACCTCTATCCAGGGTAATACAAGAAGTGCTGGATCATGATTGTTTTTTGTGGCTGAGTAGAACTCCATGGTATAAGCATAACACATTTTATTAATCCACTCATGTATTGATAGGCACTTGGGTTGTTTCCACATCTTTGCAATTGTGAATTGAACTGCTATAAACATTCTAGTACAGATGTCTTTTTTATAGAATGTATTTTCGTCCTTTGGGTAGATGCCCAGTAATGGGATTGCTGGATCAAATTGTACTTCTACTTGTAGCTCTTTGCGGTATCTCCGTATTACTTTCCACAGAGGTCGTACTAGTTTGCAGTCCCACTAACAGTGTAGGAGTGTTCCTCTTTCCCCATATCCATGCCAAAATTGATTGTTTTGGGACTTTTTGATAAAGGCCATCCTCACCGGAGATAAGTGATATTTCATTGTGGTTTTGATTTGCATTTCCCTGAGGATTAGAGATGTTGAGCATTTTTTCATATGTTTGTGGCCATTTGTCTCTCTTATTTTGAAAACTTTCTGTTCATGTCCGTTGCCGACTTTTTGGTAGAGTTGTTTGATTTTTTTCTTGCTGATTTTCCTGAGTGCTATATAGATTCTAGCTCTCAGCCCTTTATCGGATATGTAGCATGCAAATATTTTTTCCCATTCTATAGGTTGTCCGTTTGCTCTCGTGATAGTTTCCTTCGTTGTGCAGAAGGTTTTTAATTTGATCAGTTCCCATTTATTTATTTTTGTTGTTGCCGTGATTGCCTTTGGGGTCTTTTACATAAATTCTTTCCCTAGGCCAATGTCTATAAGAGTTTTAAAACATTTTCTTCTAGAATTCTTGTAGTTTCATGCCTTAGGTTTAAGTCTGTTTTCCACTGTGAATTGATTTTTGTGAGAGGTGACAGGTGCAGATCCTGTTTCAGTCTTCAACAAGTGGCTATCCAATTTTACCAGCACCATTTATTGAATAAGGATTCTTTCTCCCAGTGTATGTTTTTGTCTGCTTTGTAAAAGATTAGATGGCTATATGAGGATGGTTTTATATCTGGGTTCTCAGTTCTGTTCCATTGGCCTAAAGTTGGTTCTTTGAAAAAATAAACAAAATTGAGATGCCTCTTGCTAGATTAATAAGAAGCATAAAATGACTCTAATAAGCTCCATCAGGAATGAAAAAGGGGAAATTACAACTGATACCACAGAAATATAAAATATCATCTATGAATGCTATAAAAACCTCCATGCACTTGAAAATGTGGAGGAAATGGACAAATTCTTAGAAACACACAACCTTCCTAGGCTCAGTCAGGAAGAAATAGAATTCCTGAACAGACCCATATCAAGTCTGAAATAGAAGCAGCAATAGAAAACCTTCCTAAAAAAAAAAAAAAAGTCCTGGACAAGATGGTTTCACACCCGAATTTTACCAGACCTACAAAGCAGAAACGGTGCTGATCCTTCAGAAATTATTCCATAACATTGAGATGGAAGAAATCTTCCCCAACCCGTTTTATGAAGCCAACATCACCCTGATACCACAACCAGGAAAGGGTGCAACAAAAAAAGAAATCTGCAGACCAATATCCCTTATCAATATAGAAGCAAAAATTCTCATAAAATCCTAGCAAACCAAATTCTGATGCCTCTCAAAAAAATAATCCATCACAACCAAGTGGACTTCATCCCAGAGATGCAGGGATGGTTCAACATGCACAAATTGATAAATGTAATTCACCATATAAATAGAAGCAAAAACAAAGACCATATGATCTTCTCAATAGACACAGAAAATGCATTCTATAAAATTCAGCACCCTTTTATGATAAGAATGCTTGACAAAATAGGCATAGATGAGACTTACCTAAAAATGATTAAAGCCATGTATGACAAACCCACAGCCAACATCATATTGAATGGGGAAAATTTGAAAGCATTTCCGCTTAGAACTGGAACCAGACAAGGTCGCCCTCTATCACCACTTCCATTCAACTTAGTGCTCGAAGTCCTAGTCATAGCAATCAGGCAACGGAAGCAAATCAAGGGCATACAAATGGGAGCAGAAGAGGTCAAACTATCACTCTTTGCTGATGATATGACTTTATATCCAGAGAACTCCAAAGATTCTGCCATAAGACTGCTGGAATTGATAAACAAATTCAGCAAAGTCTCAGGTTACAAAATCGATGTACAGAAATCAATAGCATTCCTATACACCAATAACAGTCAAACTGAGAACCAAATCAAAGACTCAATACCCTTCACAATAGCAACAAAGAAAATAAAATACCTGAGGGGGAGAAAAATGGCGGAGTTAAGGCAGCCTCCTGGTTCCCTACCTCCAGAGAAAGAGATGTAGATCTCGGTCTGCTACACACGACCGGATCTCTCTCCTGCAAAAACAGCGAGGTGAATCGGTGGAGATTCAGCAGGGGACACACAAATCTGGAAAAAGAATAAGGCGAATGGGAGATTGGAATGCAAAACCTGGAAAGCGCGGACAGACAATAGAGAGTGGAGCGTGAGACGGCGGCGCCAGCCGGGTCAGTAAGTGCACCGGGATAAGTCCCTCACAAGACAGTCTAGCTTCCCCACAGACTTACAAGCCCACTGAGAGGCAGGGGCTTGTGGGAAGTGGATGTAGAATTGTGTCAGGAAACGTGGGGCCCAGCAGTGAGGGGACACGAGCTGGAAGCAACTTGAACTTCCCGGAGCTCCATCAGGACTGCACCTGCCAGGGGAGGAGCCGGTCCGGGCTACCGCCGGAGGCAGTTAGGAGTCAGGAAGCTGGTCTCTGGCACCCGGCGGGTCTTGAACGGGGAGGTGTTTACTGAGTAGAGGACTCTAACCTGGAAACTGCTGGCGATTGGGACTGCTCATGGTGGGCCAGTAGAAATGAGAGCTATTGCTGGTCTGGCGTGAGATTGTGGAGGGAGACATAAAGGAGACGGTGGGACACCCTGGTGTCCCGACTGACTCCCTGATCGGGTACCTCCCAGCCCCTGAGCGGATCCCTCTGGAGCCAGAGCCCTGGGGGCGGGCCAACGCCAGCTCAGAGCCCACAGCAGGTCGCGGTACATGCGGATCGGCTTCTTTCCCCCAGCCTGGGAGCCCTCCCAACCAGCTCGGCCCTTCCAGGACTTAATCAGCCAGGCCCGATTAATTGAGCGGCAAATTCTGAGTGCCTCCCCAGCTGAGAGGGAACTCTGAGTGCCTCGTTCAGCCTGTGGAAGCTGAAGGCGTTGGGGTGTTGGGCAGATGGGTGAGCCAGCCCCTCCCCCTGGACAGCGTCTTTCCCACGGCCTGAGAGCTTGCAGCAGCGAGACATAAAACCCCTCTCCCCCTCTGCGACAAGCGCCAGTTCCTGGGGCCTTGGCACTGACCAATAGCTGACAACCCAGTGACTTTCCCTGCCAGACCGGTTCAGGTCATCCGGTAGGATTGCATTTCCGCCTCCGGTCAATTACCAACAGAGAAACCGGCAACTAGGGAATAAAAACCCCAGCGAGGGACCAAAACAAGCTCCCTAAGTAACCCCTCCCATCAAGAGAACCCTGGACAACAAACTAGCGGCTCCCTCTAGTGGCAGAACAAAACAAAAGTAACAGCAGACCCAGATGGGAAGGACCCAGCGAAAGACTTCTGGAAGCATGAAAAAATCAAATGGAAAGCACACCCCCAAAGAGGAACACTAGCCCTCTAGCAATGAACACTACCCAGATCCAGAATACTAAAATGACGCAAGAAGAATTGCAAACATGGATTGTAAGTAAGCTCAATGATATGCAAGGAAAAATGGATAACCATCACAGGGAAACCACAAAAAAAATCCAGGACTTGGAAGAAAAATACACTAAAGAAATTGAAATATTAAAGAAAAATCAAACCGAACTCCTGGAAATAAAGGGCTTATTCAGGGAACTTCAAAACACGGTGGAAAGCCTCAAGAAGAGGGTAGACCAATAAGAAGAAAGAATCTCAGAGATCGAAGACAGCTCCTTCCAAATGAATAAGTCAGTCGCAGAGATTAAGCAGAAAATAAAGAAATCAGAAGCAAGTTTACAGGAAATGCAGGACTATCTAAAAAAACCTAACCTGCGATTGATCAGTCTTCCGGAAAATGAAGAAGAAACCACGCAAGGGCTGGATAACCTATTTGAAGAT
>RJWJ010006135.1:0-64080 GCA_004363605.1 Indri indri
GACCTTTAGATTCCCGCTTTGTGGGTGAGACAAGACTGTTACAAGATTTCACTTTGTCAAAAGTTTTCAAGTGTTCATCTCACTCCTCAGGGGCTGCAGCCTGGGTCTTTGGCTGTAACCACCTGGTGGCAGCGTACTCAACCACAGGTGATGCACTCGTAGGCAGGGAGATAAGGGAATTTGAATTTCATGGTGCTCTCTGTATGCCAGACCTCATGGTGGCTGTTTCAGCTCACCTCCAGGACAACGCTTTGAGTGAAGTGGATACAATTATTCCCATTTTGCAGATGAGGAAAGCTGAGACTCAGAGAGGAGTCACTTGCTCAAGGTCATATAGTAAATATATGCCAGAGTAAGGATTCAAATTCAGGTCTGTCTGAACATGGAGGCCGCTTGCTTCCTGTTAACCCAAGAACCTAGAGCATCACGTGTACAGTAAATGTAAATGGATTATATTTTGGCAGTGACTTATTTCCTTTCTTTCTAGCTGTTTCTCTCTCTCCCTCTCCTTCTCTCTCTCTCTCTTCCTCGTCTTTCCTCTCTCTCTGACTCCATTCAAGAGTCAGTCATTAGAGCACACACACAATCCCCCTGGAACCCAGTCACCAGCCCCTGTGCAATGTAGATCCCCCAACCCCATGAGTATACCTGTGAGCGTCCCGGGTTCCCACCCTGCACGGCTGACCAGGTTGATCACCCTGTGACATTGTCTCTGCAGGGCAACCTCTTGAGAAAACATGGCAAGGGATTAGAAAAGGTAATGAGGGCCTCGTCTCACTGAGGTCCCGAGCTCTGGTGTCTGGGCATGTGTGTGCATGTGTGTGTCCGTGTGCGTAGGCAGGAGGGTCAGCTGGGGGTCGTGGGTAGGAGACAGATGTCCTAACAAAGTCCCTCAAAACCGGAAGTGAAAGACGAGGCGATTGCCCAGGGACAGGACGTGGAGTGTGTGTGCCCGTGTGAACGAACCGTGTGCACAGACAGCCCCCGTCCTTCGCGGCAGTACCCGCGTCCGAGTCACCACAGCCCTGGGCTTGGCTGAAATTCTGCGGCTTCTTAAAGAGCCCTGTTGCTGGATCACTTCCCTGGACTGAGACGTGCTGTTTTTTATGTAGATTTTTTGTTCTAATGGGTATTTGTTGTTAAAGAGATGGGAGCTGTGGCGACACACAGTGGCTGTCTTGCTGTCCCCGTGCAGGTGTGGTGCCCGTGTGTATGTGTCGCTTCGTGAGCGTGGGCCACAGGGCCTCCCTACCCACTCGGCCAGCCCTTCGGGGGCACATTTGATGCGCCAGGCGCCATATACACGTGTGCGCCTCCTTCTGGGGGCGAGGGCATGTGGGTTCATGTGTGTGATTGCGCGCACGCGGGCAACCATTTGGGAGTGCGCCCGTGTACTTTAGCATGTGAGTTCTGCACCGAGTGAACTTGAAGTACATGTTGGTGTGTTTTTTGTAGAGTCAGGCCTGCCAGGGTAAGGTCTTTGGGGCTGGGGGATGAGGAACTCTGAGCACCCTCTCGTCCCCGCCTCCCCAAGCGCTGACTGGGATGGGGCTGGTTCCAGCCCCCTGGGCACCCCCAGAGTGCACTGGCAGTCAAGGAATCTGGCCCCTAACCCCCACTGGGGGACAAGGAAATGTACTAGCTGGGGCGGGGGTGCACCATTAGGTCAGTGTCAGGGAGGGAGCTCATGGGTTGGGAAGTGAGATTGTGCTCTGAGGGGCAGGGAAGTCCCACTAAGTATCCTCCCAGGAGCCAGCAGAACTCTGACCTCCACCTGATTCTCTCCACAGGGCAGGGTGAAATTGCCAAGCCACTCAGACGTAAGACCGGCCTCTCACTGTCTGTCTGGCTCCCACCCCCCCCACCCCTGTGCCCCTCTCCACGTCTGTGGTCCGTGCCGTCCGGGGGCGTCCCGTGAACCTGTGTGTCGGTCTCTTCTTCCTCTGTCTGTCTGGCTTGCTCGTTGGGGGTGGGGGGTGGGGGGTTGACTGGTGGGGTAGAGGGTGCCCAGGAGGGCCCCTGCTCCCCACTGGACCACACAAGTGGGTGAAGCAGCGGAAACTGAGGCCCAGAGAGTCAGGGACATGCCTGAGGTCACCCAGTACAATGATGGGGACTGGGATCCCGTCTCCCTTAGCATTGCCCATGACTTTGAGACCAAGTGATGATTACAGTGAATGCCGAGCAAAGACTTTTAGTCCCAACGAAGCCACAAAGGATGTAATGGATGTAATTTCCCGCAACTAAATGGGAAAAAAAAAACCAGGCTCAGAGAGGTTAAGTGACTTGCCTAGGGCCGCACAGCAGAGCTAGGATTTGAACCCAGGCCCACTGGCTTGTCAGAGCTGTAACCATGTCATCATCTTGCCAGTGTCTTATTTGGGTGGGGGTGAAGGCGGGTGGGTATGGAGGCGTGTGTTTGGTGGGGAGGGTTTTTCCTTTAAAAGGTTAGACTCTCCCCCCACCCCAGATTACGAGGGAAATTTCCCCACAGCAGGGACAGTCCCTTGGGAAGGGAGAGGGGTTTCACCAGAGCCATTTCCTGACCCAAGGCGCCCTAACTTGGGGCTGGAGAGCCCGACCCACGCCCACAAACAGCCCTGTCTGAGGCCCCCTCCTCTACTGCCCCTCACAGCCAGGTCCTGCCTGTTCCCCTGTCTCACAAGTCTGGGGTTTCGGTGGGGGCGGGCAGGTGGGCGATAGCCCCGTGAGACTGGGATTTCCAGGGACAAGGTTGCCATGTTCTCCTCGGCATCTCCTGGGGGGCTCCAGACCTCTGTCCCCAGGACACAACCAATTGCCCTGTTCAGAGCCTTTGGACAAGAACCAAGATGCTGTCCAGGGCTGGGGTGTCAGCCGGGTGCTTGGAGACTGAGCTGGGTGACCCCTGCCCTCACCCAGCTGTGTCTCTTGTCACCTGCAGGGAACCCAGATGATCTTCAATGCAGCCAAGGAGCTGGGGCAGCTGTCTAAACTCAAGGTGAGGGTTGGGGGCAGGAGGGGCAGATTATGGGATGGGGAGGCACTCCCTGAGGGAGAGATCCCAGGATGGTGACATGCTTTGCAGACCCAAGGGACAGAAACCCTACTCACTGGCTCAAGCACAATTTATTTGCTCCAATATGTTGGAAAGATGTACATGGTTCAGCTTCAGGTACAGCTCGATCAAGAGTACAAATCATTTATTCCACGAATATTTATTGAGCACCTGCTGTGTGCCAGTCACATGCTGGATCCTTGGATGATGAAAAGACAGACCCTTCTCAGTCCACTCCTAAAAGTTGAACAGGGATGAGACCCATAGATTGATCCCCAAGGTGGGGCCTGCTCTGCCCACCTGGCCCCTCTCCTCATCCACCCAGGACCACATGGTACGAGAAGAAGCCAAGAGCTTGACGCCGAAGCAGTGTGCAGTGGTCGAACTGGCTCTGGACACCATCAAGGTGAGGGGCCCTACCCCTGCCTGTCCTAGAAGGGGCAGGCCGAGGGTGTGGCTGGTGTGGACATGGGTCTGTGCTCACCTCCAACCCACATTCATTCATTCAATTTATAAACATGCCCTGATTCCTTCTGTACCAAAGCTGGGGTGGCTGATGCTGGGGTCTTGAGGAGCCCCACACGGGGAGACAGCTGGATACAGACATCCTCAGCTTTGTGGGGTCAGTCCTGCAGTAAGAGGGAAAGATGGGGCCTGGGAGAGCCCAGGGAGGGAGCAGCAAGGGCTTTCTGGAAGAGGGCATGTGGGAAGTGGGTTCTGAGGAATGCATAGGAGTTCACTGGGCAAAGCAAACAGGAGCAAAGGGCTGGGCGGGTGTTCCCACTAGCAGGCACAGTAAGTACAAAGGCCTTGAGGCAGGAATGATCTGGGCGAGACATCTGGAGAGACGTCTGGGAGGAAGGTGAGGGTGGGTGTTATTCCCAAGGTGCTGGGAACCACCGTTGGCTTTGGGGCAGAGGTGGAGGTGGGGAAGTAGCAGGATCCGGTTTGGGTGGGGGGCAGCAGAGTGAGGGAGGAGGCTTTGGGCCTGCCAAGCTCTATGGGCGGGTAGGGGGTCCTGCCAGCCTCACCTCTCCCCACCCCACCCCCTGCAGCAATACTTCCACGCGGGGGGCGTGGGCCTCAAAAAGACCTTCCTGGAGAAGAGCCCAGACCTGCAGTCTTTGCGCTACGCCCTGTCCCTGTACACACAGGCCACCGACCTGCTCATCAAGACGTTCGTGCAGACGCAGGCCGCCCAGGGTAAGGCGCCGCAGACCCCCCGCCCCCAGCCTGCGCAGCCTCCATTGGCTCACCCGTCTGTGACGTCATGGGCGCGCCTATGAAGTCAGGGCACCAATGAGTGATCGACAGCTTATGAGGGTGGGGCCTCTGGAATCACAGGACCAGGAGTGACTGACCTCTCCTGGGAAAATCTGTGACGTCATGAGGCCAGGAGGTGATTGACAGCTCTGGGGTGGGACCTCTTTGACATCAAAGACCAGGGAGTGACTGACAACTCCCAGGGATGGGACCGATGACAAGGCGATTGTCACCTCCTCGGAGAATCTATGATGTCCCAGGGCCAGTGAATGATTGACAACTCCTGGGGCCGGGTCCAGGGAGCAGTTGACAGCTCTGGGGGAGGGACCTCTGTGACTTCGGGAACTAGGGAGCGATTGACAGCTCAGGATGGGCGGGACCTCTGACAGTGTCCGCCCAGAGAGTGGTGGTGGAAGCCCGCTGAAGGGGGACCTCTGATGTCTTGGGGGCGAAGGAATGATTGACAGCCCTAAGGGCGGGAGGGGCCGGGGCTGGGGGAAGGAACAGAGAGGGAGTTCCCACTTTCAAATTCTCTCTTTCTTTCTTTCTGTCTTTTGCTTCTGTCTCCTGTCCTCTGAGCTCACACATAGCAGCTGGGGGGACGGAGGGCAGCACTCCCTGGGGACCGCCTTTTCAAAAGCGGTCGTGAGGGTGCAGACCCGGGAGAGGAGTACGGCAGGTGACCTCAGGAGGGGGAGGGGCAGGTGCCATCGAGTCCCAGGCCAGGATGAGGGGAGCAAAGCCCTGAGGCCTCCAGCGGTCCCCCCGCAGTCAGCCCAGGGCCCTCCCTGGATGTCCGGCCCTGCGGTCAGCTTCCCTCCCAGTCCTCGCTGCTTTTAGTGTCCCTGGTGTCGCCGGGGCAGGAGGCTGTCTGTCCGTCCGTCTGTCTGCAGCTGACGTTTCTCTCTCTCTTGTTTTTCCTCCCTCTCACTCGCTGTCCTCTCTCCGCGCCTCCCCTGCCCCTGCCACGCACACTCCTCCATCCTCACCTCTCGCTCGTGTCTCTCTGCCCTCCCCACGCCTCCCCTCCCGCCCTCCCCCGCCCCGTGATTAGTCCATGGTGGAAAAGGGACTAGGTTTACCCTTAGTGAAGACATTTATCCTGAGAAGGGTACGTGCCTCTGCGCCCGCGCGACTGGTGCCCGGTGCCTGCGCCCCTCCCGCCCCGCCCCGCTAGTAAAAGGCCCGTCCTTGCGCCTCCCCGGCCTGGCGGCGGCGGCAGGGAAAAGGACGGCTTGCTGGTTCCACATGGGGAAGGAGAAGCGATTCCAGTCGGAATCTGTTCCTCCTGTGACGCATCTTGTAAGCCACATCCCGGTCCCCGGGACAGGCCCCCGCGAGGGTCAGAGCTGGGCTCAGATCCCAGGTCAGCCGCTCTGCTCAGGCACCTCGGGCAAATATCTGCCTCCCTGAGCCTCAGTTTTCTCATCTGTAAAATGGGGACAGTCAAGGATCCTACTTCATGGGATTATATTTAGGACTCCTCTGGTCCTAAAAATTTAGTGCGAGTCCTGGCACATAACGAGCTCTAGGCGATTGCTAGCTGTTGCTACTGTTATTATTGTACTGCATGACACACTTCCGGAGTAGAAAACAATTAACATGGATCAGGTTCAGCCTGGGCAATGTAAGGAGACTGCATCTCTACAAAAAAAGAGAAAAAAATTATTTTCAAACTAGCCGGGTGTGGTGGTGGCACACCTGTGGTCCCAGTTCCTCAGGAGGCTGGGGAGGATCACCTGAGCCCAGAAGTTCGAGGTTGCAGCGGGCTGTGATCGCACCACTGTACTCCAGCCTGGGCAACAGAACGAGACCCCAGCACAGAAAAAAATAAAAAAGAAAAGAAAGAAAGAAATACATTTATCAGGCCCTAACTCTGAGCCAGACCCTGTACCAGGCATTTCTTGGGGAATCTTGGAAAGATTTCTCCAGCTGCCCCACGAGGGGCCCGTCACTCCACAGATGAGGATGCTGAGTGCCAAAGGGGTAAACCGCTTGCCCAAGGAACCTTCCCCGGCAAAGGGCCCAGGGCCTGGGGAGTGGGGAGTGGGGTTAAGGGAATCAGAGAGGCCCAGGAAAGACCCTTCCCCGTGGAGCCAGCAAACCACGGGATGGGGGTGCCCAGCACTGCCCTCCTCCCCCCTCTTACTAGCTTTGGCCTTGGTCTGACCCTCACCTGCCCCACCACTGTCCAGCTCCCCCTGGCACCCCAGTCTGGCCCGGATTGAGCTTGCTCTGAAGCATCAGCCTGGGGGGATGGGGGGCGGTGAGGCTGAGCATGTGATTGGTGGGGGGAAATGGGAACCGGAGACGACCAGGAAGGTGGTCTGGGATGGGCACATGTCCCAGTCCCGGGGCGATGGGATCTCTCTCCCCTCTGCTCCCTGACCCTCAGTCACTTCCTGTCAAGCGCGAGGTAACCCAGATCGACCTTTGATTGACCCAGTCTCCCACCCCCACCTCCGACTTTCCCCTTGTTCTCCCTGTGCATGGGGCGATCCAAGAGTGGGGAGCTGCCTGGGGGGCTAGAAAGGGACCTTCGGGGGTGCTGGTGGCACAGGTCCGCAGGCCCGGCGGAACGCCCTTCCAAGTCATAGACCAGGAAAGTAGGACAGAAGCTTTCAGGCCGCCTCTGCGGCGATCCCCGTCAGAACCAGACATTCAGGAGGACACTGTGGTGGCCCGGAACAGAAGTGCACCTCATGACTCAAACAGAAACGGGAATTTTTGGCTCCACAACTTAAAGATGAAGGGTTCAGTTGGCTTCAGGAAGAGCTGGATCCAGAGTCTCCAACAATACCATTGGCCGTTGGTCTCCGTGGAGACCTCTGTGGGGCGGGCTCTCCTCTCACTGTGCAGAGACGGCCCTGCCCGCTTAGCACCAGAGAGAGCCTTTTCTAGCGTCACAGCCAAAGTCCCAAGCCCAACTTCTATTGGCCGAGCTTGGATCACATGACCATCCCTAAGCCAATCACTGCGGCCATGGGCAGGGGATGCTCTGATTGGGCAGATGCGGGATGGAGCCCATCCTACCCGGCCACAGCCCTGAGGCGAGCGTGGGAGTATTTCTCAACAGAAACTTAGATTCTGTATTAGAAGGGGAATACGGGTAGGGAGAATAGAAGTTCTTCCTACAAGCCGTCACTTCAGTAGAGATGGGGTTTCTGGGTCAGGTGATGCACTGAGATGGCCCATGGGACTGGATCAAAGCTAACAAGGGCCAGAGTGGGGGGGAACTGAGGCAGGAGAGCTGGTAGTGAGGGCACCTTGAGAGGGACATTGCAGGTCACCAAAAAAGACCTGATTACTTCAGAGGCAGTGGGAGACATGGAAGAGTTTTGAACAGAAGAGGGACAGAATCTGACTTAAAAGGATTTTTCTGGCTGGTGTGTTGAGAGTAGCTGGGAAGGCAGAAGCAGGGAGACCCATGAGGAGGCTACTGCAATAGTCCAGGCACATAATGATGGAGGCGGGACCGGGATGGAGGTCAAAGACATGGGTCGGATTCTGGATGCACTTTGATGGTAGAGCTGGCAGGATTTTCCAGTGTGCAAGTGGCTAATCTGTAGCATGAGAACCTGGAATGTATGGCATTCTCCAAGAGGAAAAACGGGCACAGGAGGCCAGGGTGTCAGATGCTGCCAAGAAGTAGTGTAACATGAAGACTGAGTTTTGACAACATGGTGGTTGGTGAAAGGAGATAAAGGAAAACAATTGCATTAGGCTCAGAGAGGTTAAGAGATCTACCTGAGATCACACAGCAAGACAGTTAAGGGCCAGAACCCAGGATTCTTGGCTTCCTACGAGGACCTACCATCCTGGCCCCCTCAGCGCATTCCTGTCAGGGCTGATGACCTGGTGCCACCAGCACATGGTGGGTGGGAGGTAGTCAAGGTCCCTCCTGGTGGGTAGGAAAGAATAGAGCTCACACCAAGCCTCCTCCCCCGCCCTGCCCAGGCTCGGGTGTGGAAGACCCTGTGGGCGAAGTCTCCGTCCACGTTGAGCTCTTCACTCATCCAGGAACTGGGGAACACAAGGTCACAGTGAAAGGTGAGTGGTCTGGCGTGGGAGGGAGTATGCCTCGGCCAGGACTCACTAGGTTCTAAGACAGGAACCAAACTCAAAACTGGTTTAAGCAAGAAAAATATTTTTGGGCCAGGCTTGGAGGCTCACACCTGGAATCCTAGCACTCTGGGAGCTGAGGCAGGAGGATCACTCAGGAGTTAGAGACCAGCCTGGGCAAGAGCGAGACCCTGTCTCTACAAAAAATAGAAAAATTAGCCGGGCATCGTGGCACGCACCTGTAGTCCCAACTACTCGGGAGGCTGAGGTGGGAGGATCGCTTAAGCCCAGGAGTTTGAAGTTGCCATGAGCTATGATGATGCCACTGCACTCTACCCAGGGCCATAGAGTAAGACTCTGTCTCAAAAAAAGAAAAAAGAAAAAAAAAATTTTTTTTTTGGTCTAATGGTTCATAAAACTGAGAAGTCCAGAGGTAAGCACCTTCAGGCATGGCTGGATCCAGGAGTGCAAACAGTGTTACAGGACTCTATAGCAATGCCCCTGCCATCTTTTCTTGCACTTTCGTCCCTAATGTGTTTTTTCTCCTCTACAGGGTTCTAAAGCGCTTGGTCCCCACCAGCATTGCAGCCTGAAGCTAGGGGAAGGAGAAAGTTCAGGGCTTACTTTCGTTTAAGGCACAACAGAGAAGCTGTGCACAGCATTTCCTCTTACTGGCCAGAAGTTATTCTTATGGCCACACTTAGCCACAGGGGCGTGCTAGGAAATGTAGTCTTTATTTCCGAGAGGTTTTGAAAACCACAGACATCACTGGGGAATTGTGACCAATCTTACCTTCTACTTCCCCTCAACAGTGGTGGCTGCCAATGACCTCAAGTGGCAGACTTCTGGCATCTTCCGGCCGTTCATCGAGGTCAACATCATTGGGCCCCACCTTAGCGACAAGAAACGCAAGTTTGCGACCAAATCCAAGAACAACAGCTGGGCTCCCAAGTACAATGAGAGCTTCCAGTTGTGAGTCTGGGATCCTTGGAGGAGCGTGGGGACAAGGGAGGGGCATCTGCCAGGTGAACCTCAGGGCCAGCTAGGCAGGAGGGATGTCTGGTGGGCCAGTGGCACCTGGGTGCAGGAATGGGAGGGGCCACGTCCTGGGTGGGGAAGCTGGAAAGGAAGGCACCTTAGTGCAGGAGCAAGGGGACGACACCATGATGAATGTCACTTTATGGGGCAGGCAGGGCCCAGGGGAGACAGTGTCTGTGATAAGGGGCATGGGGCGTGGGTGGGGTTAGCGTCGTGATGAGGGCTCCCGAAGGGGAGAAGTCTGGGCAGAGAAGGTGTGGCAGGCAGTGCCATTTCTGGGGCTGGAGACGGTCCAGTTAAGGTATGTGGGGGGTCATGAGGCGGCTTGTGGGTGAGGGGCTAGGGGACATGGGGGCAGGAGTGAGGTCACCAGGGGGTGGGGACTCCTGGAGTCAGCAGTGAGCCTTGTCAGGACGGTTGGGGCAGGTCACCTTGAGGAGTCGGAGCTGGGCAGGAATGGAGTGTCTCCCAGAGCATGGGGGTGGGTGTCACGTGGGGTGGAGGTGGGATCACATGCGATGGGGGCGCTTGAAGTCAGGAGTGGGCTTCCTCAGGGGGTATCATAGTTGGCATCACCTAGGGAGAGGTGGGAGCTTGTACAGGTCAAGATCACGGCCAGGTCCAGGTCGTCTCAGGACAGGGCTCTTGGACAGAGGGCGTGGGGTGATCGGGAATGCTTACAGGCTAGTCGGGAGGAGCAGATGTCACCCCCGGAGTACTTCAGGGATAGCAGCAACCTGGGAGGGGGACACGAGGCAGCTGCGTGGGCGTGGCCCTAAGGCAGAGGCTCTTGCTCAGCCAGCAGCAGGGAGGTCACTCAGAGAGTGCTGAGGGGTGGGAGCACAATGTCACCCCCGAGTGGGTGAGGAGTGTGCGGGAGCCAATGTCACTAGTGGTGAGGCACCAGGCTGGGTCACGTCCGGAGGGGGGACGTCTTGGGGGTCAGAGGGTCAGGCTAGGGGGTATGGCGGAGGGGCCACATCAGAGGGAGAACTTGGGCTCAGGTGGGAACGTGGTAAAGGGACCTCTGGGTGGGACATCTGGGGCGGGCAGCAGTTCAGAAGGCAGAGAGCATAGGCGCGGGGTGCCGGGGGGCATGGCCAGGCAGGGGACAGGGTGGGGGGACCTGAAGGAAGGGTCACTTGTGGAGGGCGGAGAAGGTATGTGGGCCTGTGGAGGTGGTGTTGGGTGGGTGTGAAGGGAGAGGGGACAGACCTGGCAGGATCATCACCGAGGTGTGGGCGTGGCCCGGCACAGGGTTGCAGGGCGTGTCACCTGGGGCAGGGGCGGGGCTAGCCCAGTGAAGGAGATGATGGGCATGGGGGAACTTGGCGTGGGCGTGGCCTGTCTCACGCCCCGCCCCGCTCCGCCCCGCCCCCGCAGCACGCTGAGCGCCGACGCGGGCCCCGAGTGCTACGAGCTGCAGGTGTGCGTCAAGGACTACTGCTTCGCGCGCGAGGACCGCACGGTGGGGCTGGCCGTGCTGCAGCTGCGCGAGCTGGCCCAGCGCGGGAGCGCCGCCTGCTGGCTGCCGCTGGGCCGCCGCATCCACATGGACGACACGGGCCTCACGGTGCTGCGCATCCTCTCCCAGCGCAGCAACGACGAAGTGGCCAAGGAGTTCGTTAAGCTCAAGTCGGACACGCGCTCCGCCGAGGAGGGCGGTGCCGCGCCTGCGCCTTAGCGCGGCGGGCGGGTGACACTGCGCTTGCGCGGCGCGCGGGACGGGGCGGGGCTTGCGGAGGCGTGGCCTCCCGGGGGCGAGTTCCGGGCTCCGCTCAGGGGTGGGCTGCGCCTGCGCCCTGGGCTTAGCGTGCCCCTCTGGGGAACTGGGAAGGGCCCACGCCCCGCCCCTCGGGAGGCCACGCCCCCGTCGTCTGGGGGCCAGTGGAGCTGGGGTGGCGGGGAACCCCATCTCTGTGGAGGAGCCGCATCGTCGGGCTCTGGTACGGGAAGGCCGCGCCTCCTGTCCCCTGGAAAAGCCATACGACGGGTCCCAAACCCCCGGGGCCCAAGACCCATTGCCAAGGACAGAACTCTAAGCTCCTGGAGGGGGGGCCCTAGGCAAGCGCCCCTGAGGGGGTTGGGGGCTGGACGGACCAGGTCGCTGGTTGGAGGGCCCCGGAATACCGGAGTCCCCCTTTGACGTTTGTGCAAAAAATAAATGGGGTGAGGGGGAGGATGGGATTTCAAAAGCACATGCGCCCTCGGGCGCACAAACCCTGGAAGCCGAGGGGACGGCTCTGGGGCACCCACGCTGCCCCTACTTCCCCTTGGGGGTTTGCTTCCGCCTCTGCCCCCACAAACCCAGTCCTCATATCATGGAGTTCAACACACCCATTTGACGGATGGCGAAACTGAGGCCAAGAGAGCTGCTTGAGACTCGGCCGAGGTTCACAGTGCCATAGCCTCTCCCCAGTCCCTTAGGCCTGTGTACCCCATGGAAGGGTGGGCTGAGGTCGGATGACCCGACACAGCTGCCCATGCTGCTAACCCCCACCTCAGGGGTCCTTCCCCAAGGGGTGGAGGTCCTGGGCCAAGGCCCCCGTTGCACTGGTCCTCCTCTGGCTGCCAAGCAAGACCCCTGCCCTCAGCCTCTTCTCCTGGAGCTCCATGGGGGTGCCCTGAGAACTCTTGACCTCCCACCAGAAAAGAGTGAGGATTTGGGGTCCCCTGGACCCAGGTTCCCCCATCCCTTCTTCCTTTCCCAGGATTCTGTAGGCAGGAAAGAACAGAAAGAGACCAGAAACTCTAGGGGTGTGTGTGTGTGTGTGACAGAGAGAGAGAGGGAGGGAGAGAGAGAGAGAGGGAAAAAGAATACACAAATAACGCTCGGAGCTTGGTCTCCAAAATCTCATTCATTCATTCAAACGCCCAGGCCACAGGATTGCCCAGCTGGAGCCCTTGCCCGCCTGGAGCTCCTCCTCCAGCCACCAAAGTTGGGGTAACTTGGCTAGAGAGCCGTGCAGGCAGGACCCTTCAGAAAGTTTGCCTGGCCTGTCTTTCCCACGATCTGCTTCTCCACGTTGGACCTGTGCGTGTGTGACATGGTTTTTTCTGTCAGACCGGCAAGTGCGGGACCGCGCTGAGCTCGGAGAAATGAGTAACGGCCCCCAGAGGGATGGGAAGCGCATCAGATGCCGAGGCTTTCTGAGGCGAAAAGTGAAGGAACCACCCACGAGACAGAAAAGAGCTCCAGGGAGAGGGAACGGTAGCTGCAGCGGCCAGGAGGCAGGCACTCTTGAAGCGAAAAGGGTGGTCTGGGTGGCACTGCGCCAGCACGGGGGACGGTGGGGAGTAATGCGGCTGAAAAGACCTGCAGAAGTATCAGACCAGGCAGGGACTTGGACGCCGCCCTGAGGACTTTCACTTTTATTCTAAGGTGACTGGGGAGCTCCGGGAGATTTTAAAGCTGGGGAGAGATTGGATTTCAGGTTTCAAAAGCTGCCTTGTGAAGAATGGAACCAACGAGGAGGGGGTGGGGCTGTTTTTGGGGTGCTGAAATTGATATTGGAGAGAGCCTGGAGGCTACATGAAAAAGGAAAGATAAACCCTTTGCCCTTAGATGAGCCCCAGGGCCGCTGGGTCCAGTCGTCCCAGTTGCACACTGCCCAAGGGTTTGGCATCTCTAAGGACGAGGCCACATGCAAATCCTAGACATTGAGTGTCATATGTTTACGGTGACGGTTTCCTGAAATGTGAATGGCGAGCGTCTGGAAGAAGGGGCACCACTTTCTAATTTGAAGGTTCCATGTGTCCCCTACACTCAGGCAGGTGTGGGTAACTTGGGCTTCTGAACCAAGGGTCAGGATGCAGATTGGAGGATTCCAGCCAGGGCAGAGGGGGAGCTTAGAGTGTCCATTACATGGACCCGGGGGCAGATTTGAAATCCAGACCATGCCAGTTCTGGGGGTGTGAATATGTGGGTAGGGTGGATGGATGACTCACGTTTGAGAACACCAGCAATGCAAAAGGGGAGGTAGTCTGTGACGTGGGGTGAGCTCTGAAAGATTTTTGGATGGCTGGAAGGAAAAGGAGGAGCTGAGCTGCCTGAGAGAGCCAAGATATTTCCAAAAAGATTCCTTAGGAGTCTTTCTGGTCAAGTCTGTTTGTGTGTGTGTGTGTGTGTGTGTGTGTGTTTGTAGGGTTCCACAGCACTGGCCTAGGCATGTGGAGGGAGCTTCAGGAAGTATTTGTTGAATGAATTTTTCTGACTCCCAGGCTAAAACTGTTTTTGACATTTCCTCCCACTTTTCTTTCCCCAGAGAACTTCTACTCATCCTTCAAAACCCATAACAAAAATCCTCTCTTGTAGAAAACTCTCTCTCCTCCTCCTCCTCAGGACTTCCCCAGCTTTTGCCCCTTTTCTGGTCTAGCCCTGATGCCATGGAACTGGGGGTGTCTGGGTCCAGCTCTATTTCTCCCAGACTGGGGACTGAGGCCTCTCATGAGCTCCAACTTTACCCAGCACAGGCTGGGCACAGGGGAATAGCAGGAAGGACTTCCCAGTTGAATTATATGTTGGGGGCGGGGTCAGTGTGTGACAACACATCCATGTGCGTGTCTGTCCATGTCTGTCCATACCAACCTTTCACTCCTGCACGGACCTGGGCACATAGACGGTGTCTGAGCCAGATTCAGGCTGAGCTGCAGGACACAGGGTGCAGAGAGAAGGGTCAAGAAAGAGCTGGAAGCAATACAGGAAGTTCCTGTATTGGCACAAAGAGACCCAGAGAGGAGCAGGGCTTTCCCCAAAGCCACCCAGCAAGTGGATGCAGAGCCCAGTCTCAGATGACACCTCTGGACTTTTGCCACCACATCTGGGGCACCCAGGGTTCTGTGCCCTGGTTGGGTTTTGGACCTTGCTTCATACAAGGCGCTGGCCCAGGATTTCTGCAGATCAGGGAAAGGATAAAGGAATGTCTAGCCCGTGGCAGGGCAGCGGTGGGGGTGACATTGAGGGACATCTTGGACAGAGCCAAAGCACACCACTCCAAGAGGAACAGGGACAGAGAGGAAACACGCAGAGACAGGGGCGACATCATGCCGGGAAGAAGACAGAGACTTTGAGATGGAGAGAGATGCAGAGACAGAGACACAGGGACAGAGAAGGGAGAACAGCACAAAAGGGGGTCGTGAAGGAAGAGGGACCCGTTCTCTCACTAGTCTGTCCTTGAGGATTTACCTAACGTGAGGAGGTGCCCGTCGACACCCTCTCGCAGCCCCCAGAGCCTGAAACCTCGCCACACCCCCGCCCCATCAGAGACGCAAAAAACTTAACACCCAACCGGAAATCCTTGGGACTTCTCTGGGATCTCAGAGCCTTTCTGTTCCCCACCGCTACCCCTTGTGCTGCCCATTTTGCAGGTGGGGACACTGAGGGGCGGGGCCTAGTGGGGACAGCTGGAGCCGCCTGGAACTCTGTCGCCCTCGGGGGAGGGGGCTGCCTCGGTCCCAGATCACGACCCGCCTGCTCCCCGAGCACCCGTTCCTAAGAATCGTTAAGGACCAAAGTTGTCTTTGCTGACATGTGTTCGCTTTTCTCCTGCCTTTATCATTTTAGAGAGAAATCAAGTAACGTCCCCCACTCCTGCCAGCCATAGTGGCTCTCTGGAGACACAGGCCAGAGGCGGAGGGTCCCTCATGCGTCCCTGACCACACGGCCAGGGGGCCTCGAACCCCACTCCTGTCCCCAGCGCCCCAAACCGGCCAAGCAATCCCGGGGGGCCGCCTGCTCCACACACCTTCTCTCAGCATGTGATTGCAAACGTGAAATCAATATGTTGTTTGGTTTTTTTGTTTTGTTTTGTTTTTTAATGACACCCTGTCGCTCTGGCATCTGCACAGATGCCCTCATTTCTCTGTAAATATGTGACTTGGAACAAATGTGTAAAACAAACGAGAAGTGGTCATGAATGCATGGTGTTGCGATGTTTTGCACTATTCCGACTTTTTGGTCTCTGTAAAAATATTTTATTAACAGCAGACATTAAAAAAAGAAAAAGCCCACACAGCTCTGGACGCATGGTGGCCTCTTGCCTTCCCGTAATGGCAAAAAACTCACATTCCGCACCCACTACGCAGACACCATAGAACATGCTTCTTGCCCATGAATACAGCTCATCCACCCCTCGCACTGACCCCATTTTACAGAGGAGGAAACTGAGGCGCAGAGATCTCACAGCCAGGAAGAGGTGGAGCTGGGATTTGAATCCAGGACATTGGGAAGCTGCTGCTCCCAACTCAAGGAAGTTAGGGTACAAATGCCAGGGACACATGCCCCTAACTCAACTCACACCCCTTTTTGTCTGTTTTAAATGTAGCAAGTGAGCTCTTCATTTCATAAACTCAGATGTGCAAGGAACAAAACTTCCTATTCCAAGAGCTGAATTTGATTTCTGTTTTGACCCCCCCCCAACCTATCGGGGAGCAGAAACAGGTTTCCTTGGTAAATTCAGGAACCCTCTCCTAATGTCTGGGGTTATTTCTCCACTTGCGTGGCCGTGCGGGCGCCGTGGGGTCCAGCACCGGGAGTGGGGCCAGGGGGTGCTTTCGGCTGCAGGTAACAGCAACGAGACTGATCGTGGGGCAAACCCGTGGCTTAGAGCCCAGAGGGCACCCGTCGCTCGGCAGTTCCGCTCCTGGGAGCGCACCCTGGAGGAGCTCCGGCACAGAACCGGGAAGCCGCAGCCGCCTGTGTGGCGAGAGCCAGCCCTCGTCGCTGCTGCGTGGCCCAGCCTGCTGGCTGTAGAGACCGAGCCATTTCTGTGCCCAGGCGCACAGGCTACGCAGCCTGATCGCGCGTTTCTGCTCTATCCCTGCCCAAGGGGGCCTGGCGTCTTTGCGCCTTGCTGCAAACGGTCCCCACCATGGTATCCATGGGGCTTGGGGACTGAGGCTCCTGCTGCTTGCTGGGAACTGTAGCTTCTGTTCTGCTCTTTTCCCAGCTGAAGTTATAGTTCCGTGGAAGGAGAGAAGACTAGTAATCAGGGCAGAATCTCACATGTCTACAACTCAACCCCGTTCCCAAGCTCGTTTTGGTCATGGTCTAATCTGGGGATCAACCAACTTTTCTGTGAAGGGCCGGATGATAAATACCTTCGCTGTGCATGACAAACGGTCTCTGACTCGACACTGCCACTGTAGCCAGGACAGCATGCCAGTAAAACTTTATTTAGAAAAACAAGCAGCTGTGCTCAAACAAGCCGCTGTACCTGCGTATCCGGAACCGCACTGTTCGCAACAGCCAAAAGCGGACCCGAGCGTCCCTTAACAGATGAGTGGATGCCAAAATGTGGTCCCAACAGACACTGGAATAGTGCTCAGCCGTGGAAAGGCAGGAAGCTCCGATACCTGCCGCCATGCGGATGCACCTCGAAAACGCGCTGCTGAGCGAGAAAGCCGGACACCAAACGCCACACGGTGTGTGTCTCCGCTGACGTGGAGTGTCCAGAACGGGCCGAGCCCCGGAGACAGGAAGCAGATCGGTGGCTGCCAGGGGCTGGGGGAGGGGGGTGGGGAGTGACTGCTGATGGGGACAGGGGTGTCCTTTTGAGATGATAAAAATGTGCTGGAACTAGGCAGAGGTGGTGGTTGCACAACACTGTGAGTATGCTAAATGCCAGTGAACTGGACACTTTAATATGGTTAATTTATGTTGTCCGAATTTCACCTTAATAAAAAACAATTAAAAAAAAAAAGTCATGGCTAGGCACAGTGGCTTATGCCTGTAATCCCAGCACTTTGGGAGACTAAGAAAGGAGAATTGCTTGAGGTCAGGAGTTCGAGACTAGCCTGGGCAACATATTGAGACCCTCTTTTGTATAAAAAAACAGAAAAATTAGTGGGGTGTAGTGGTGCACACCTGTAGTCCCAGCTGCTTGGGAGGCTGAGGTGGGAGGATCACTTGAGCCCAGGAGTTCGAGGCTGCACTGAGCTATGATCAGGCCACTGCCCTCCAGCCTGGGTGACAGAGGGAGACTCTGTCTCTAAAACCAAACAAAACACCCCATGTCAGATTTGGCCCATGGGCCGCAGTTTGTCAACCCCTGACCTGATCTATTGTCCTTCCACTTTCCCTCCTACTTCTCACTCCTCCCAACCTCAGCTAAATAAACTCCAGCCCCAACCTCGCACCCCCCACCATCCTCCCATTCTAACCCAAACCCCACCACCACCCCAATTAATGTCCTGCTAACCCTAACCCTATTGGAGCCTCATTCCCTCATCATTTCACCAGGCAATGTGGCAGAATCACCCAGGAACTTCAAAAACATGCACATTCAATTTCCTGGGGGTGCAACACAATTACGTGGTTGACGATCTAAGACTACATTTCATTATATAATTTTTTATATTGTGTGGTAATTGCTCCTAATCCAGCAATTGCATGTAATGATGACTGTGATTATATGTCCTACAATTACACAATCACGCTCATCATCGTGACGGCACACACTAATAAATCGTGCTGGGTTGACATGAGCGCCCGCCCCAGCCCAACCTCATTCCAGGCAGAGGCTGCCCTGCCACTGGGCGTGCCCAGGGGGTGCACTGGGCTCCACCGGCCAGAGGCAGCTGCAGGATTTTGGAAGGCAGAAGGGATGGGTGTCGTCTTGGTTTTGCTTCCTCTTCCCTCTGCCAGCAGCCAGATGCGGAAACAGCTGGTGTTTCAGAATCAGCACTCCCTGGTCCAGTGACAACCTCAGTGAGCCTTGAAAAGCCAGTTCTGCAGGGTCAGCCCTGTAGGGCCAGACCCAGTCCTGGTCCTGTGCTCCAGGAGCTGACAAACTACTGCCCCTGAGCCAAATCCGGCCCACCGCTTGTTTTTGTAAATAAAGTTTTATTGGCACACAGCCACACTCATTCGTTTACTATTGTCCGTGGCTGTTTTCATGTCACAACGGGAACATTGAATCGTGAATTTCCTGTATTAAACCCTTCTGTTAAAAGACCTCAAGTGGTTTCTGTTTCCTGCCTTGATCCCTGACTGATAAACCATGTTATGTCACATGATAAATTGATACATCCACAGAACCAGACATAACTGCAGTTATGCTAAAGGATGAATGTATTACTCTGGGGAATAATGTCCCCCAGAGACATCCACATCTATTGCCTGGAACCTATGACTGTTCCTTCAAATCACAGAATCAATGGGCAGTCATGGGGGCTCACACTTCTGATCCCACGACTTTAAGAGGCTGAAGGGGGAGGATCGCTTGAGGCCAGCAGTTTGAGACCTCATCCCTACAAAAAATAAGAAAAATTGGCTGGGTGTGGTGGCGCGCACCTGTAGTCCCAGCTACCCGGGAGGCTGAGGCAGGAGGATCACTTGAGCCCAGGAGTTGGAGGTTGCTGTGAGCTAGGCTGATGCCATGGCACTCTAGCCCGGGCAACAGAGCGAGACTCTGTCTCACCAAAGAGAAAAAAAAACATTTAACAAGAAAAGTAAACATGGACGCCTCTGCTGGAACTTGAAGTTCACAGCTCTGTAAACCCAGAAATTCTTCGTGTATCGATTCACGCAGTGGAGACGTGCGAGTCCAGCGGGAAAGCCACCGAGGCGCAAAACCCTACTCACCGCAGGGTTGCGACGTTCTTCCACCAGAGTGGTCGGATACGTGACCACCCACCCCGCCACAGAATATTTTCTGTAACAATCCAAAAAGAACCGGTAGGTGTTAGCCCTCATGAGAAAGAATGTGCACAATGTATTAAGTTTAAAAAGAAAGTTGTTTAAAATAAATCAGTACAATTTGATCCCGTGTTTATGAAATAAACATGTTGCATGAAAAAAATTCAGGTTACAGTAGAGTTTGTATGACATGGTCGCCTTTTTTTAAACGTATATATTTGCACCATGCAAATCAGTAAGGCTGGAAGGTTTTTCGTCAAAATGTTAGGAGCTGTGTCTGAGAACGTGTGATTTGATTTTGCTTTGTTCGTTTAGCTCTAATTTTTTCCACACTGATCGCACACCATCTGCGTGCGTTTATAAAAGCACTGGTGTGTTCCTATGCACCCTAAGGGCTTTGTAATCCTGAGAACCCACAACCATTTGACTCAGAAAATCCAACCGTGGTGAGGCACGAAGAAACGCCCCAGGCTGCTCTCCGCGGCTGGGACCACTCAGCGTGAGCTTCGTGCGCTTTTTGAGGTCCCCGGCGCCCCCTGTAGAAATCTTTCTCAACTTACCCCACCTGTCGCCCTCCACGGCGGGCTCCTGGAGTCACACCCTGGTCACCCAAGTGTCCTCACATCTCCATCTGGGGGCTGCTTTTTGAGAACCCAGGCGACGGCCCCCATCCTCGTTCACAGTCATCTGGGCAATCCTACAGTTGACTCAAGATATTGTGGCGTCTGCCGCCCGCCCTGTGCCACCCCGGGCAGGTTCCACGGGGTGGGCTGGGAGTCCGGCTGTCACCACACCCTCGGCCCACACTCGCTCCGCTGCCAGCTCCTCCATGGCGTCCACCCTGGTTCCCTCCCAAATCTTGGCTGGCAGCTGGGGTGAGGAGTTTGGGGGGGGGGGGCGTTTTGGCAGTGAGCAGGACCGCTGACTTCGGTGAAAACCAACCAGGAACGTTTAATAAAAAAATAAGCAAGTATCCCCGACAGGCGAAGCACCACTGGCCGTGACATTCATTCAGGCTGGAGGCACAGCAAGTCCTCCAGCCCTTGCCGGGAAACGTCCTGCCCAGGCCTGGGCAGCGCCCCAGCGCAGCTGAGCCCCCCCACGGCCCCCAAACACATGATCCCACCAAAGCCTTGAATAGAGGAACTTCATCAAGCAGGCGGAGACCACCCCTGAGACACAAGGGCAGGGAGGGGGAGCGATGGAACCAGGGCGGGTGAGGGAGACCCAGCCCCCACCTCCTGTGCCCCCTCCCATGGGGCTTGCCTGTAGCCCCGTGGCCACCGGGACCCGGGGTTGCCCTGGTGTGGGGAGAGCTACCCTCCCTCCTGGGCCGCAGGGCATGTTGTCTGTACACAGCTCAGGTGAGGGGGGCAGGGAGGAACGAAACCCAAATTGACCAATCTTCCACCCAACTGGGAGTTGGGAGGTCTGGCATACAGTAGGTGCTCAATAAAATGCTTGTGGCATGAAAAACCTGAAGAGACTCATACTGTTCATCTCTGTGCCCCAGCACCTGGCACACAGCCCCGCATGGAGTGGGTGATCAGAAATGCGCACTGAACCACAGTCACGCTGTTTTGACCCACCAGTGCCTGGCTCTTGAGAAGTGTGGGGAAGAAACCCACCAAAGAGTGAAAAGCACCTTATTTACCTCCATCCTCGGCACCCAGCTCACCTCCCTGCACACAGCAGGCACTCAATAAGTGCACTGAATCAAGAATTTATCTGTTTCCCAGGTGCCAAGCACACATCAGGTGCTTGACATGTGTCTGAATAAATGAATGTAAGTGTCTTGTTTATCTTAATATTCCCAGAAGCTGGACAGTGCCCAGCACACGGCAGGCGCTCAATGAATACCTCAATGCCTAGTGCTGATGCCTAATCTGATCAACGAATGCTTGCCAACTAAATCAACCGCTGACGGAGGGATAACTATGCCCCACGCACTGTCATGACGGGAACCTGAGGCACAGTAGGTGCTTAATAAGTGCTGGGCTCACAAACATGAGCACGAACGTGCAGGAAGAGGTCTTGGTCCCCCCCAGTCCCCGGTGCCGAGCCACTCCTGGCATGCAGTAGGCACTCCATCAATGCTGCCTGCGTGCACACAATGGCTGAGCAAGAGCTGGCTGGACACTGCCCTGTGCGGAGAGCCCTCCGCGGCCTGCCCAGGGGTCCGCACGTAGCCCTGCTGTCCCCAGTGAGCACGCAGGGGGCGGCCAGCGAGGGCTGCTGCGGCTTTTTGACTGTCGCCCCTCAGAGCTCGTCGCGGGCAGCGCTGTCCAGCGGGGACTGGAGCACGTCTGAGTTCTTGGCCTCGCGGCTCAGCGCCTGCTGCTCCCGCATCTTCTGCGACTTGGCGCGGTCCCAGTCGGTCTTGACGTGCTCGTTGTTCCACACGACCGAGGTCTCTGTGTCACTCACGTACCCGTCGTCCCCCGTGTAGTGTGTCGGGTAGACGAGCAGGGGCTCCACGGAGAAGGCGCGCAGGTTGCGGAGGGAGAAGTGGGCCTTGTACTCGGACCTGGAGTGGGGAGGGGCGGAGTGAGAGGGCAGCGGGTGCGGGGGGAAGACGGAGGGAGAAGCGAGGGGAAGAGACTGAGACGGCAGCAGGTGGGGGCACAAACGGGACAGAGCAGGGGAGGGGACGCGTGGGGCCGGACGGGGGTGGGGCGAACGGAGCCCCTGAGTGTCACGGCCCCACCCGCCCGCGCAAGCGCTCACACTGGGTGCTTGTCGAACATGACAGGCAGGAACTCGTCGACGGGCAGCATCTTGGCGAGCGGCCTGGCGGCCAGCAGCTTGTGGGCGCCTTGCAGGGAGATCACGTAGGCCAGGGTCCAGTAGGAGTAGTCGGCCTCCACCAGGTTCCGCACGCGGGGCACGGCCTTCTCGGGGTGCTCCACCTGCATCCGCTTCCGGCCCACGTAGCTGGCGTGAGAATGGGGCCCTGTCACACGCCCGCCCTCCACAGAACGCTGGCCCGGCACACCAGGGATCTCGTCGCCCCCCTCAGGCCCTGGGATGGGAGCAGGCTCAGTGTGTCTGGGGAGCAAGACGACCTCTGTGACTGGAATGGGTGGACGGCGCGGCACAGGGGTCTGGGGGTCACCGGGAGGAATTGAGCTTTTCCAAGGGCACTGTGGAGCCATGGGAGGATTTGGAGCCGGGGAGAGCAGGACCATTCAGACAATATACGAGCTGAAGGCTGTTCTGAGCTAAAAGCCAGGCTCCCTGGCCACGCCCCCATGCTCTTCGACCACGCCCAGACCCCCCAGGTCAAATCTTAGCCCCGCCCCCCCAGGTCTCAGTCGCGTTTCCAAGCCCTGACCACGCCTGCGGGCTTCGGGCCAGGCCCCGGACTTGCCGGTCATCCTCCCACGGCCCAGCCCACACCCCTGACGGTGCTCCCGGACACAGGGCCGGGAGTCCTTAGACTGCTCTCCCCGGGGCTGGCCACGCCCATTACTCCGCCCACGCCCACGCCCCAGTCCCACCCACCCCAAGCCACGCCCCAAGCCCCCGGGCCCCATCGCGCCCCCCAGGCCCCCACGCACATGAGGTCCCAGTCCAGGCCCTCTCGCTCCACGTCCCGCATGAGGTTCATCAAGCGCCTCTTGAAGAAGATCTCGAAACGCAGGTCATCCTCAAACACGAGCGACTTCTGCAGCCCCCGGTCCACCACCTGCGGGAGGAAGCCCCGCAGGTCACAGGGCGACCAAGGCCCTGCCTGTCCCTAAAGCCAACGCTTGCTTGAGGAGGCTCTGGGCCACCTGGAGAGAAGCGGGTGCACGCTTCCGCCCCTCCTGGCTCCAGCGACACCTGTGCCTCCTAACCTCGGCCCGGCGCCACCGGCGCCTTGGTCGCCCAGAGCCCCTCCCGTGCCCGTCACTCTGCAGCCGGACACCCCCATTTGGCCTCACGTCTGACGGGCGCGAGTGTGAACCCCAGCCTGACACCCTCGTCCCTCGCAGCCTCTTCCTCCCCGACCCCTCGGTGAGGGGGCGCCCCTGGCATGGGCCCGCTGGCCGAGGTCGCTGCGCTGTCGCCTCGCTATCACGGTAAACGTGGAGACAGAGCCAGGTGGGAGTGAAGAGGCTGTGTGTGGGGGCCCTCGGCCCCAGATCTGCTTCTGGGGCTCGCCCCTCCCCCTCCCAGCCTCGGTTTCCGCATCTGCACAATGGAGGCCCCCGCAGCTGTCAGGGGAGCACCCGCGGCGAGGCCAGGCTGGGCGGGGGGGCATTCCCTCCCTCTCTCTGTCCCCCCCACATCCCTGAGACCAAGGTCGTGACTCTGGCCCGCCCAGCCCTGGGCACGCACCTCCTTCCAGATGTTGTAGTGGCTGAGGAAGCAGCCCAGCTCGCCCTTGGTGAGGGGCCGGCCGTGGTAGGGGTCCCGGTAGCCGGGCAGCATCTGTATGCCCAGCGCCTCCACCTGGCTGGCGTTCATGGCTCTGCGGAGGAGGGCGGAGGTCCCGAGGAAGCCTCCCCCGCCTGCCATCCCACCGTCGGTGTCCCTCCTCCGGGACACTGCACAGGCCCCACCACCGTCTACACCAGAGGTGTGTGGACCTACTCTTCCCCGAGTCAGGACTCACCATCCACGGCCCCAACCAGCGTGGTCTACACCCGCAAAGACCTGCCCCTTCCCAGGGCGCATTCACTTCCCCTCCACAACGCCCGCCAGCAGGGTCTACACCTGTGTTTAGACCCCGCCCCCTGGCAGAATCACTTGCCATCCGTCAGCAAGGTCTACACCCGCGTGCTGATCCGCCTCACCCGGGTCTCGGACTCACTTGCCGTCCACTGCCTCCACCAGCAGACACTCGATCTCCTGCTCCCGCAGCGCCCGCAGCATGCGCGCCCGCCGGTCCTGCCGCCGCTTCAGGTTGATCATGAACACCTGCGGTCCGGTCCGGAGCCTCGGTCAGACGCTCTGCCCCTTGCCCGCCGTGGGCTCCCCACCCGCTGTGAGCCCTAACCCCAACCCCGCCCAGCCCCATCCCCGGGAGGCCCCACCCACCTCGTCGAAGCCCATCTTGTCTGGCATCTTGGTGGGCGCGGAGATGAACCGGGAGGGCTCCACTGGCGGGTGCTTCACTGCGGGGCACCGAAGTTAAGGCGTCGAGGGGCCACCCGGCCTCCAGCCTCCAACGCCCTTCCCGCCTTTCCTTGGCTCCCTGTCCCACCCAGCTTCCGCCCCCGCAATCCCATCTCATTCAAGCTGCTGGCACCACCCCAAAGACCCCATTTCTCCCGCAGGACCTTTGCATATGCTGCGTCCCTGCCTGGAACGTCCTTCCCTCTCCCCTTCCTCACCCTCAGTTCTCAGATGTGATGCTCGGAGGGAAGAACCTCCCCGACCAGGCTGAGTCCGGCATGTCCTCTGGGCCCCACGCGCCTGGGCTTCCACCTGCCAACACCCCCACCCTCACCGTCCTATTCGCCTGGCCCTGCACCTGTTTGTCGTGAGGCCCTTAGGGAGGACACCAGGTCTGTGCGCTCACGATGGGCCCCTAGCGCCCGCATGCAGCAAGCACTCAGTGATCACTCGTAGAGTGAACAAAGCAATGATGGCGGGCTGTGTAACCTCGACCAGGCTGGGCCTTGGCTTTCCTCATCTATAACATGGGCCAGTAGGTCGGGCGCGGTGACTCACACCTGTAACCCCAGCACTTTGGAAGGTCGAGGTGGGAGGATCGCTTGAGGCCAGGAGTTTGAGACCAGCCCAGACAACATAGTGAGACCCCGTCTCTACGAAAAATGTTTAAAAAATTAGCCGGGCGTGGTGGCGCATGCCTGTATTCCCAGCTACTCGGGAGGCTGAGGCAGGAGGACAGAAGTGCGGTGAGCTGTGAGTCCAGCACTGTACTCCAGCCTGGGTGACAAGTCAAAATGAGATCATTAAGGGGAGCCCTGATCCGCGTGGCTGGAGCGTATAAAAAGAAATCTGGACAGAGACAGACACACAGGACAAAGCGGCCCACGGGACGGGCGGTCTGCTAGAAGTGCCAGCACACGCAGGAGCCAGAGTGGCAAGAACGGGGCCTCCCCGGGGACAGGGCGGCCCGGCCAACCCCTTGATTTTACACTTCCAGACTCTGGAACTCCGAAAGTGAGTTTGGGTTGTTTTAAGCCACCTGGTTTGCGGTCCTTGTTACAGCAGCCGCGGGACACTCACACCCACATCAAATAAGCTTCTCAGAACGTCATACTTGTTTCGCTGTCAGCTGCGGGCCCTGTCGTGGCGGCAGGAGGGGCCCCGAGGGTGGGTGTCAGCCGCCCAAGACAATGAGGCTTATGTCTGCCCACCAGGCCGGCCCAAGAGAGCCCAGAGCCGGGTGAGCACCACGTCCGCCTCGTTAGGAACGAGGGGCCCGTGTGAGCTTGTGGGACACACGCAGCCCCTCTGTCTGGGAGAGGCCCAGGGACAGTGTGCCTTGGGGGTTTCCTCCCACCTAGGGCCCTTTAGCTCCTGGTCACCTGCCTGCGACTCAGCACTGGGGGCAGGGTTCTGGGATCTGAGGACCCAGGTTCAAATCCCAGACACCACTTCCGGGATCAGCCCAGACTCTGAAGGAGCTGGACGTGAGGGGCGAACACACCCACAGGACCAAGCCCAGGAAAGTCCCCGCACACCGAGGCTGGGGGAGCCGCCCGGCTGGCAGTGCGCCATGCACGCTGTCACACATCATCGCTGGGAAAAGGTAGCGCTGTCCACGAGCCGCGGGGACCTTCCTGGACTCTGCCCCAGATACCTCTTCCCAAGGCTGACTCCGATCTGTACCCTTCTGCTGTGATAAATTGTAACCATGAGCATAACGTTTCCAGAGAGTTCCATGAGTAATCTCAGTGAACTGTCAGAGTTGGGTGTGCTCCTGGGGACCCCTGAGTTTGCAGCTGCTGTCAGAGGTGACAGTGGTCTTGGGGACCGTTCCCTAACTTTGTACCCACTGACGCACATCCGGAACTTCCCCACGCACGTGCGCAGAGACGCCCACGCGACACTGGGAAAAATGGGAAACGCCCCCTGAGCTCCTCGGCAGACTGGCTAAGGGACGTGATGGTCACTGGGCCAGTCCAAGCCGTGATATGGCCAAGAGCAGACACATCTGCGGTTGAGTATCTACGCGGATGCCACGCGGCAGCCGGCGCAGCGCGCAGACGGCAGACAGAGCCGACGGGCCGGGAAGGCAGGCGCACGCGCCATTCCACTCGTGTGGGCACCACCCGGGCCACGTCCCGTCAGCAGGCCCAGAGGAGGGACGGGGCCGGGACCAGGAATACTGTGCTGGCAGGCTGCGGCTCGTTACAAGGACATAAAATGAAACATTGTCGTGGCCCACGTGTGGCCCAGGCGCCCCTGTACGCGCTAACCCTCGACAAACAGGACTCATCCCGAGCAGGGTTTATGGGGCCGACGAGGGAATGTGCCCTCTCTTTCTTGCTTTCTGTCTTATTTTTTTTTGAGACAGAGTCTCACTCTGTTACCCAGGCTGGAGTGCAGTGGTACAATCAGCTCACTGCAGCCTCCAACTCCTGGGCTCAAGCGATCTTCTCACCTCAGCCTCCCGAGTAGCTGGGACTCTAGGCATGTGCCACCACACCCGGCTCATTTTTAAGTTTTCTGTAGAGACGGGGTCTCACTATCTTGCCCAGTCTGGTCTCGAACTCCTGGCCTCAAGCGATCCTCTTGCCTCGGCCTCCTGAGTACCTGGGACCATAGGCGTGTGCCACCACGCCCAGCTATACAGAAGACTTTCGAACACATAGCGCAGTCCAGGTACCCACACATGGAGAGACAATGTTTTTATGCAGAACATAAGGAAGTGTTTGCACAAATATCTGAAACCCCCAGACCTTCCACCCGCCTATTGTGTGCGGTTCACTCTCGCCTCAAGGGATCAGGACACATTCACGCCTCTGTTTTGTTTGAGTTTTTAACAACATTGGCTGTTCCTCCTACCAGAAATAACGGCAGAAACGTGTGCGAGAGTTTAAACTGGGAAAAGCATGGCAGCCGCAGGGACGGTGCTCAGGGGCCAGTTTCTGACAGCAGTTGGTGGTAGGCAGAGACCCACCTCTCTCGCCGCAGCCAGGCGGGGCCGGGCATCCACCTGCGACAGATACTCCCAGTGGCTCTGCAACTCTAGGTCGTGAGGGCAGGGTGCCATCCCACCTTCAGCCACCAGGGGGAGCCACAGACAGAACATTCCACAACCAGGTCAGGCTGGGGGAAGTGAGTATTCAAGGCAGCCGGACCCCTCCGCGCAGTGGCGGGGATGGTCCTGCTGTTTGTAGGGATTTGTGTGTCCAGCACAGGACAAGGCTCACACCAGGAGTGGCTGCGACAGGAGCACCCTCCCCAACGGACCTCGTCTCCGGGGTCCCCAAGAGGGACAGCGGCTGGTTTCAAAGCTTATATATTTATATTTTTATGTATTTCAAAGACCCAAGCTTGCAACTATGGTGAGAATACTGCGGAATTTCCTGTTTTTAAAGAAATTTCTTGCAGTGAAAAAGGGCAAGGTGTCTGTTCAAGGCGCGTATCGAGTATTACTAGTGGGTTTGGACTTGGGCAGGAGCAGAGAGAAGCTGTCCTGAAACGGCTGTGTCCCAGACACTGCCACCGACACGAAGCGCACCACAGAAAACGCGCTGTCTTCTCCGCTCCCACACCCTTGAGGCTCCCTACTGCCCTCAGACAACGCGGCCTCAGCCCCCTGCCCTGCCTGGCGTCAGCCTTGAGTCTGCACCCGGATGCCCACTGACCTTGCCTGTTCCCAAAGTTCATGTCCCCTCCAGCCTCCTGGCCTTTGCACATGCTGCCACCTCCAGCTGCGACCCTCTTTCCGGTGAGCTCCTGCTCACCCTGCACCATAACGCCACCTCCTCCAGGAAGCCCACCCTGACGACCCTGAGCACACTGTCTACAGCTGCCTGCAAACCAGCTGTGAGAGCAGGGGCAACCACCCACACCCTTCACGCACACCCTTGTACCCGGCACCCACCACAGGGACTGGCACCCAGTCAGTGCTCACTGACAGACGCTAGACGGCAGCAAGAGGGGGGCGACCCAGCCCCTCCCAGGGCCGCGTGCGAGTGACCTACCCATGACCTCCAGCTGCACGTGCAGGAAGCTCTCGGCCTCGTCCTGGAGGGCGCCGTGGGAGCGCAGCGGCACAGGCAGGAAGCCGTACACCTCCTTGTTGCACACGTGCATTTGCACCTCTGCGGCCAGGGAGACAGCGGTCAGCAGCGAGAACGCATGGGCCGGGGCTCGCGCCTCCATCCCAGCGCCCTGGGAGGCCAGGGGTTCAAGACCAGCCTGAGCAAGAGCGAGGCCCCGTCTCTACTAAAAAAAGGGGAGGGTGCAGTTTGACGGGAACGTTAGTGTCGTAACTTACCTCCTTCTGCATGGTTTAAGTTTTTATGTGGCATCTTTTTGTAAAATAAATAACTCAGTGATGCCCTTTTCATTTTAATTGGTTAATTTTTTCCACAAAGGGCCAGGTGGTAAATATTCCAGGCTCGTGGGCCTGCTGGCTTCTGTCTCAATGTCGCGATTCTGCCTTCGGAACGTGAGAGCGGCCGTAGGAGACACCTGAATGGACGGACCCGGCTGGGTGTCCGGGAAACCTTATTCACAGGCCATGAAATCGGAATTTTGTGTCGTTTTCACATGCCCCCAAACATTATCTTTCTTTTAATCTTTTTTCCTCCAGCAATTTAAAAATGTAAAAACTGTCGTTTGCTTGTAGCTGTACCAAACCAGGAGTGGGCCAGAGGCCCATGGGTCACAGTCTGCCAACCTCTGGTTTAGAGTAAAAGTCGTGTCAACACAGGGGTGTGTTCTTTCCCTTCAAACTTTTTTTTTTCCAAACAGAGTCTCACTCTGTCGCCTGGGCTGGAGTGCAGTGTTATCGTGGCTCACTGCAGCCTCCAACTCCTGGTCTCAGCCTCTTGAGTAGCTGGGACTACAGGCGTGTGCCAACATGCCTGGCTAATTTTTCCATTTTCAGTAGAGATGGGGTCTTGCTCTTGCTCAGGCTGGTTTCAAACTCCTGACCTCAAGTGATCCTCCTGCCTCAGCCTCCCAGAGTGCTAGGGTTATGGGCATGAGCCACCACGCCAGCCTCTTTAAAACGTTATTTTCCCTGATTTTATACAATTGATATATGCTCAACTATAGGCAATTGGGAGAATACAGAAAACTATCAATATGGAAATAACACTTGAGAAAGAAGTCATAAAGAGCTGGGGAGCGAAGTCAGGGCCGGAAACAGACTGGGATCTTGGGGACGTTATCTGAACACCTGGATACAGCCGCACCTGAAGCCGACACGCATCCTGCAGTTCTGGTTCTGCGAATCTCCTGTGCTCTATTTGGAGGCCGAAGCCGGACAGCCCTGTGATGCAAACCCCTTGTGTACTTACCTGCTTGCTTGCAGGAGAAGGCAAAGACGATGATGTCATCAAAGGACCAGGTGTAGTCGGGGTGGGGTGGGTAGAAGGCCAGGTTCCTGGACGCCGCCTTTCGCAGGTCGATCAGGAAGGTCGAGTGCACCATGGGGACTGCGAAGCAACCCCGGCGGTCCCGCTTGCGGATGGGGATGTAGGCAGGCGTGCGCCTGTAGTAGCCCTGCGGGGAGCAGGTGACAGGATTCTGCACGGGGGTCCCCAAAGGCGAGGCTGGAGGCCACCGACAACAGTAGGCACGAACGAGACCCGACATATCAGCTCGGGGTGGGGAGGAGACGTGACGGCCCAGTCAGAGAGGACCTGGGTGCCGGTCCCCGAATGCGGCGTGAGTTCCCTGCACGCCAGGCTCCGGGCACCGTCAGGCCAGCCTCTGCCCCCAGAGCCTCAGCTGATGGACAAGGACGCGGAAGGGGCCTCACGTCAGATCAGAAAGGCAGCGTCTGAAGGGGGAAGTTCAAAAGCTAAAGAAGGGACCGGGCATTTGAGATCCTGTGATTTGCACGGCAATTAGACGTCAGATGCGTGATTTCAAGGAAGGGGAGTGGAATCTCTCAGAAGAGAAATTTCCAAAGCTTCTGGAACAATCTGGAGTTGGCATCTCTTTTCCTTTACAAATTGGAATTGTCAGTGTATAATCTTTCAATTTCTACAATGTGTTTTAAAAAAATAAAACCACTTAATTGTTCACTTTAAAATGCTGAGTTTTGTATTATAGGAATTTCGCCTCAACAATAAGACAGCAGGAGGCAGGAAGGGTCAGTGTCCTGGCTCCAGCCACGCAGTCCCCCTGCCCCTGGCCACGCCCCTGCTCCAGCGCCCGCCTCTTCTCTTCCCCTGGCTTTGCACAGAACCCCAGACTCAGGCCTGGGGTGGGACTTGTGACCAGTCCTGGCCAATCAGAGCCTTGTATTTTCCCGGCTTCAGTAACTCTTTTGGGGCAGAGAGGAGACGGGAGATGGCCCGGTCAGAGTGGACTTTGGCTGGATGCTGATGGGATCATTCCCAAGCAGTCTGAGAATGAAGCCACCCAACGCATGGAGAAAGACAGCTGTCTGGATGCCTGGATTAAGCCAGGCCTGAAGTCCCATCTTGACACCACCACTTCCTAGCTGTGTGAGTTTAGGCAAGTCACTTCTTTGTGTTTGTTTCCACCCCAGCAATGGGGAGAGGGGCACAATCACAGCCCCTCCCTCCCTCCCTTCGTCAGGTTTAAAGGTTAAAGCTTACCATGGTGGTGTTTATAAAACGCTCGCCACGGGGACATGTGATGACAAGTTAGACTCACCAGCCACAGCACCCCTTGCTCAGCCCGGGCCGCTGCCCTACCTGGGAAGTCATTCCACACCAGAAGTTGGAGTACGCAGCCCGGGAGTCCAACATGGGGGCCACCACCGTCTTGTTCTCAGCAATGAGCAGGCTCAGCGTGTCGGGGTTCAGGATCAGGTTGTCCGCATCCACAAACTGCAAAACGCCCAACACAGCATCAGGGTCAGGCCGCGAGACAGAGCAGCTGGGCAAAGGCCTTGGGCATCTGGCAAGGGCCCCTGGAAACACCAGCGCCCAACCCTTGGAGCTCTGCCCTTAAGAACGAGCCGTGTCACATGCACGCGAAGAAACACCCTACGCAGCCACGAGAAGGGGCGAACCACCCAGCAGGCGGCAACACGGAGTCCCGCAAACACGGCGCTGGCGAGACATGGGCACGCCGGCAGATACACCGCGTGGCTCCATCCGCAGGAACCTGAGAAATGGGCAGAGGCCGCGCTGACCGATGAGGAGGGCGACCGGGGCAGAGGTTGCCTCTGCAAGGAGTGGCTTTTGACCAGCAGGGACGAGGGGGCTCCTAGACATGTTCCTAGATGTGGGCGCTGGTCGCGGGGGTGTCACTTTGAGGAAAGGCACCGGGCTCCCCCACAAAGCAAACACATTTCTTTCTACATGAGTTGGATGCCAATAAAAAGAGGCCAGGCGTGGTAGCTCACGCCTGTAACCCCAGCACTCTGGGAGGCCGAGGCGAGATTGCTTGAGGCCAGGAGTTCAAGACCAGCCTGGGCAAGAGTGAGGCCCCATTTCTACAAAAAATGAGAAATTAGCCGGGCGTGGTGGCACCTGTAGTCCCAGCTACTCGGGAGGCTGAGGCAGGAGGATCGCTTGAGCCCAGGAGTTTGAAGCTGCAGTGAGCTATGAAGACGCCCCTGCACTCCAGCCTGGGTGACAGAGGGAGACCCTGTCTCGGAAAAAAAAAAAAAGTTCGTAAAACTAGAATTTTTACATAAGCCTTTTTTTCCTTTAACACCTGGGATATTTGGGCTTAAACATATGATAACCTTTGTTTGTTACAACAAAGAAAAAATTCTGGAAGGAAATGCACCAACCCACCAACACGGTTACCATGGGGGAGGGGTGCTCACTGTTCCCCACAAAAATGTGTCACCAACACCTTCCATGGAGGCCACAAAGGAGGCAGTGTTGTTTATGACACGAACTGGGCAGAACTCCAGAGTCCAGCAGTGGTGATTCAGTTAGAGAAACGGCGGCCCCATCCTGAGGCGGAGCAAGGTGCAGCCACTGAACACCGCACCGCAGGGAACGACTGGGTCACAGTGTTCCCGCGCGCGGGGATGTAAAAACATGCGGGTCACGACAGATCACAGAACTACCAAGGGGTTTGCTGGATTTTCCTTTCAAACACATCTGGTCCACAGAGATGCTTTCTGTTACCCACGCAGTATTTTCAGAACATTTGGATCAAACGCCATAAACACCAACAATAAAACTAGAATTCCAGCCTCCCCTGGGAACGCAGGATGGGGTGGTGGCTGCCCCTTGGGACAAGCCATGCAGCCCTGTTACATTCCCCAGCCAGTCTCGGCAGACATTTGAGTCTGTGACCTTTGGATGTAAATGCAGAAAAAACAGCCAGGTGGCTCACGCCTGTAATCCCAGCACTCTGGGAGGCCGAGGCAGGCGGATTGTTTGAGCTCAGGAGTTCGAGACCAGCCTGAGCAAGAGCGAGACCCCATCTCTACTAAAGAAAATAGAAAGAAATTAGCTGGACAACTAAAAATATATATATATAGAAAAAATTAGCGGGCATGGTGGTGCGTGCCTGTAGTCCCAGCTACCCGGGAGGCTGAGGCAGGAGGATCATTTCAGCCCAGGAGTTGGAGGTTGCAGTGAGCTAGGGTGACGCCACGGCACTCTAGCTGGGGTGACAAAGTGAGACTCTCAAAAAAAAAAAAAAAAAAAAGAAAGAAAAGAAAAAACAGCCAGAACAGTCTGGTGGTTCCTCAGAAAGTTAAACACAGAGTTACTGCATGATCCAACCCTGCTCCCAGGTACGTGCCCATGAGAGCCAGAAGCAGGCCCCAAACCGGCACCCGCAGCAGACTATTCACAGCCGCCAAACGGGGGAGGCAAAGCGACCCACGTGCCGGTGCCTGATGAGCAGCCCCTCACACGGTGGGATGTCACTCAGCCACAAAAGGCAGGAAGCGCTGGCACCTGCCACCATGTGGCTGCACCGCGGACATGGTGTTGAGCGAGAGGCCCAGACACAAAGGCCACACGGTGTGTGGCTCCACTGACGTGAAATGCCCAGAACTGCCGATCCACAGAGACAGGAAGCAGATAGTGGCAGCCAGGGGCTGGGGAGGGGGATGGGGAGTGACTGCTGATGGGGACGGGGTGCCCTTTTGGGGCGATGAGAATGTTCTAGAATTAGATAGAGGTGGTGGTTGCACAGCATTGTGAATGTACTAAATGCCACTGAACTGTGTACTTTATTTATTTATTTATTTATTTGAGACAGAGTCTCACTCTGTCACCCAGGCTAGAGTGCTGTGGCGTCAGCCTAGCTCACAGCAACCTCAAACTCCTGGGCTCAAGTGATCCTCCTGCCTCAGCCTCCCGAGTGGCTGGGACTACAGGTGTGAGCCACCATGCCAACTGATTTTTTATATTTTTAGTTGCCTGGCCAAATTTCCTTCTACATTTTTTTAGTAGAGACGGGGTCTCGCTCTTGCTCAGGCTGGTCTCGAACTCCTGAGCTCAAGCGATCCTCCCGCCTCGGCCTCCCAGAGTGCTGGGATTACAGGCGTGAGCCACCGCGCCCAGCTTGAACTGTGTACTTTAAAAGTTAATTTTATGTTATATGAATTTTAGTTCAACTAAAATAAACAAAAACCAGGCAGAAAGCAGATCTCTCTGGGAGGCAACACTAAAATTAGGTTTTTTTTTTCTTTCTTAAGCTTCGTATATTGTCTTATTTTTCTCCTCCAACTAACATCCACAGCTTTTATAAAAACAGAGGGGAAAAAAGGACCCTTCTAATAAAGAAATCTTAAAACATTAGACAAACAATTTCACATCCCAACGGGACTTTCCAACATCCCCAATTACAAAACATAATTTTTGTGTCAAAAGCTGCTTTGAGTTTTGAACCAACACATTTGAGTTCCACCCAGGTTTGCTGAGGGGAAAAAAAAGTGAAAACCAGCCAACCTCAAACCACAAAAGCAGAATCCAGGTGACTAAGACAAGGCAGCTCTGTGCTGGAAGGTTCCGGAAGGTGCCAGATCTGCCTCTGTGTCTTGCCGGTTCTGAGACCCCCACCAGCAAGTTGTCACCTCCCTCGCTAAGCATCTGCTCCCTCATCTGTAAAATTCATATCCAGTCCCGAAGTGGGGCCTATCCCCTGGCTTTACAATGTATCTTGAACCCCCTCCAGGGCCCCTGCCCCACGTAGGCCTAAACCCTGTCCCGGCCTCCATGCTGGCTTCCTGCCAGAGTGCACGGCTCTTGCTCCCCACAGCAGCCACAGGGGCTTCTGAAAATCTTAAATCAGAACACAGCCCTTCCCTGCTCACACACCCTCCATGGCTACCCAGTACCCTCCAAGTAGAAGCCTAATGTCTCCCCTGGCCTGTGCAGTTGGGCCCGCCCACCATCCATCATTACGGCCTGGCTCACTGCATCCGTGAACACCCCGGCTAGCTCCGTGCTGTCCCCTTGGCCCCGTACGCGGCTCCCAGTCCCAGCCACCCCTCTGCCCCTTCACTTTCAGGTCTCTGCTTGGGTCCCTCCTCTGGGGATCCGCTCACTTATCACGCCCTGGTTAGACCGTCTGTTGTGGGTTGCCTGGCAGCCCCCCAGAAAGGTATGCTGAGTCTGAACCCCTGGCATCTGCGAATAGGATCTTATTTGGAAAGACGGTCTTTGCCGACGCAACTAAGATGCCACTTCAGATGAGGTCGCAGTGGGTTGGCGTGGGCCCTGAACCCCAGGACGGGTGTCCCTGTAAGAAGCCAAGGAGAGACCCAGAGAAACGGCCCGGTGACCACAGAGGCAGAGACGGGGACGATGAGGCTACGAGCCGAGGAACACCACGGACTGCCGGCTGCCACTACCCGCCGGGGGAGGCGGGGAGGACGGCCCTGGGGACACGCTGACTCCAGACTCCAGCCTCCGCCAAATCTCCACTGCTGTGAGCCACGCGGTTTGCCTTGTTCCAGGAAGCCCCGGGGAACGGACACGCTGCCACTTGTCTCTCTACAGTTGCGTCCTGGCCCGGCCGCCTCTGGCACCCTGCGCTCAGTTTTGTTGGCTTTCTGGTCTCATCCGCCTTTCTTAGGAGACTAAGAAGGTGGCTAAGCCTGCGCTGGTCCCCGGGGCCACGCGTGGGGCTGCCCGGCGCAGGACAGACGTGTGTGCGATAGACAGTAAGGACAGCGCAGACCGCAGCCCGCGACCTGGCACCAAGACAGAAGCGAGCGCAGGCACTGTCAGGCTCGTGGCACTGCCTGCCACCCCCCTGCTGGGCCAGGCCGCCAGCGTCCTCCCGAGTGTGCCAGGGGAGGGGGTCGGGCACTGCCACACCCAGGCCAAGGGGAAGGACTGTGACCTGTATCCCAACATTACTGTGTTCAAGACCCCACCGTCCCGTCCCCACGAAGCAGCTGGCAGCCCTGGAGGAGGAAGCAGAAGTCGCGCCTCGGCGGCGCCAACGGCTCCCAGCCCCCGACCCCATCCTCCTGCATCTGGGAAGTGACCCAAGTATTTGTCATCACGCACGACCGTGACGAAAGTGGAGATGAGCCACGTGTTCAACCATAGGGGACTACTGGGGACACCAAAATCTATTCATTCCTGACAATTAAGAAGTGACACTCAGGCCGGGCGCGGTGGCTCACGCCTGTAATCCTAGCACTCTGGGAGGCCGAGGCAGGCGGATCGTCCTGAGCTCAGGAGTTCGAGACCAGCCTGAGCAAGAGCGAGACCCCGTCTCTACCAAAAATAGAAAGAAATGAATTGGACAGCTAAAAATATATATAGAAAAAATTAGCCGGGTATGGCGGCGCATGCCTGTAGTCCCAGCTACTCGGGAGGCTGAGACAGTAGAATTGCTCGAGCCCAGGAGTTTGAGGTTGCTGTGAGCTGGGCTGACGCCATGGCACTCGCCCCAGGCAAGAGAGTGAGACTCTGCCTCAAAAAAAAAAAAAAAAGAAGTGACACTCAGGACCCAGGTGGCCCAGGATTGCATGAATCCCACCTCCTCCACTGTCTAGCAGCGTCACCTCAAGCAACTGACGTCCCCTCTCTGAGCCTCAGTTTACCCTTCTGCAAAACGAGCTTAGGACTGTCCCTGCATCCTGCTGCTCCACCTTCCCTGGGGACACCCCAGACCTCCCTGTGATCCATGGCTGGCTGGCTGAGACACTCACCAGGATATAATCAGCCCACATGTCCCGAGCTGATTTTAGGGCTGCCTGGCGCAACTTCATGACATGCTCGTAGCGCAAGTCGGACCAGTGTTTGGGGCCCTCCTCATCCGGGTAGGACCTGTGAAGGGGCCGCTGTGATGCTGGAGGACTGGGAGGCCGGGGGCACTGTCAGCCCAGAGAGGGCCTGAGCCATACTGGGAGTAATCAGAGAGGGCTTCCTGGAGGAGGGGGTGTGTAACCTGATCTGAAGGCCAGGAGGGAAGGAGCATGTCCTGGCAGGCGGCATGGCTCGTGCAAAGGCCCAGAGACAAATGGCAGGTTAGGCAGAAAGCTCAGAGCAGCTGGCCGTGGGAAGGGCCTCCAGTGCCCAGCAGGGGCATCCCTGAGAGCGCAGGGCGGTGCTGGGGTGAGACTGGGACAGGAGGCAAAGCCAGGTTGGCCACCAAACAGCAGGGGGTGACGGAGTTCTGGGTGGAGGGAACGGCCTGGGCAAAGGTCTGGAGATAGGATTATGACCTATTTGTGAAGCTGAGGGCAGGTGGGGTCAGAGTAGCCGGAGCCGCAGTGCTGGGCTGGGGAGGCAGGGGCTGAGGGCCTGGGGTTCTGTCCTGGGGCAACGGGGAGCCGTAGAGGGTACAGGAGCACAGGCATGGCCAGTCAGACTGGGAGGCTCCAGGCAGGACCCAGCACTCACCTGGGCTCCTCCGCCGGCCGCCACTCCACAGAATGGTACAAACTCTTCACAGCCACCAGCCACTCCCGCAGCACGGCCGACGTGTTGTCCGCGTTGTGGTCCGTGGCCACCCTGCCAGCAGAGAGGGACAGTCAGCACGGCTGGGGAGACCAAGGCACAACCAGGCAGCAGCGAGGCAACTCAGGCTCCGCACCCCAGCTCGGTCTCCCACCAGCTACGTAGCCCTGGGCAGGACACTTGCCCACTTCCGTGCCTGTTTCCTCATCTGTAACACGAGGGTGAGGGCAGCACCCACCCACTGGGACGTGGGGGGGATTAAACGAGCTAATCTTGGAAAAACACATCAGCAACTGGTGGTTTTACCAGTGAGCACCTAGGATCGTATAACCACACTTGGTATCTAGTATGTGTAATTTAAATTCATGTATCATAACCCCCACGCCGCCTTCCTTCAAGCTCTGCTAGGAGCAACAGCACCTCATAGTGGGCTGTGGTCGTTCACTCATTCAACAAACGTTTGTGAAAAACCAATCGTATTTTTGGATCATCCAGACTGGGGAATCCGGGAGTGGAGGGAAGAGGGACATTTGGAAGTCTAGTTTGACCATGGAGCCCAGAGCTAATTCTCCCCGACAAATTATGTTGACTATGACGGCAGCAGTAACAATAATAAAAATAATACCCAAGCTCTCATCACAGAGAGCCGAGCCCCTGGCAGACACAGATTCACGTCCATCAACTGGTTGAGCTGAGACAAACCCCAAAGGAGAATCAGACTACTACACCCGTGTCCCATTTGAGGAAACTGAGGCACGGAGCGAGAAATCAGCAACCTGAGGCTTCTTCAGGGTTCCGCCCCATTCCCCTTCCGAGAAGCATCCACGCCCTGTCCCCCACCCACGCCGGCCGGAGGGCAGGGGGGTCTGACTGGGCAGGAGCTGGAGAAAGTTAGTCGCCGGCCACGGCGAACGCCCCGCGGGAGCTCCAGGCCCCGGTTCTTGCGGGCTGTACGTGCCGCAAAGGCAGTGAGCAGGTTTGTCCCGGCTCCGGGATCTGCCCAAACGGGGGCGCAGGCAGGGGCGAAGGCGGAGCGCCCCGAGGGAGCCCGCAGGCAGAACGCGGGTCCCGCCCGTCTTAATGGGGGGTCTGGCCAGCCATGACGGAGTGGCAGCAGGCAGGTCGCGCCGGGAGCGGGACGGCGGGCGGGGGACGCGCGTGGACCCGCCAGGAGGCGGCGGGCCCGCTCACCACAGCGCCGTGCGCTCCCGGGGGTGCCGCAGCCGCTCGAGCGCGCCCAGCGTGGCGGGCAGCGCGTGGGCCGCGTTCCGCGCCAGCAGCGCGATGACCACGCGCGGCGCCTGCAGCGGCGACTCCGGGCTCCAGCGCTCCTCCGGGAAGTAGGCGGCGGCGCCCGGCGGGCCCCCCGGGGGCGGTGGCACCAGCAGCAGGAGCAGCAGCAGCGCCGGGAGCGGCCGCCCGCGCCGCCGGCACGCCCGTGGGGCAGCCGCCATCGCGCCACACGTCGCCTTTAAGCCGCTTTTCTGCCGGCGGACGCGGGCCGCGCCTTAAAGGGGTCACCGTGGCTCCGCCCCTATCGCGCGCCTTAAAGGGGAGGAGCGCGCTTGGCTAGAAGTCAGCCGTGAGGCCCCGCCTCCAGACAGTCCGGCGTGACGTCAGCCTGCAGGCCCGCCCAGGACGCCCCGCCCCCGTCCCCACCTTAAAGGCACAGAGCGCTCGGAACACTTGGGAGCAGAAGCTGCCCGGGAGCCCGCCCTGCCTCCGGGCGCCTGCTGTCCAGCGGACCGCTGCCTGAGGCGCCGTCCGGCTTCCCTGTTGGAAGACCCGGGCTGTGCCACCAAGCGGACCTGGCTACTTAGAACCTGGTTTGGGACCCGAAGCATCTGAGCCTCAGTTTCCCCAGCTGCAACGTGCGTTTTGCCATCCTGGTTCCAGACCTCCCCGGGGTGTCCTCGAAGGTTGCTGGGCATAAAGGCCCTGACGTCCACAGACCACTTCGCATCCAGCCCTGCCGTGGGCTCTCTGTGTGAGCATCAGTTTGCCCATCTGTGAAATGAGATCGCAGAGACCCCGCAGGGTGGGCGTGAAGACGGAGCCGGACGACGATGCTGGAACATGCTGGAACGTGCTGAGCACGCGCTCCTCCGGAAGCAGGGTCAGCGTTTCCAAGGAAACGCAGCCGAGGGATTGTTTTCCAGTACTCCAATGTTGTGTCTTCTCATTGATCGTGGTTGTGTCATTCTTAAAAATTAAGTTTTTAAAAATGATGCTGAGATGTGTATTTATTAATGGGGGAGGAAGGTTCAATATTAAGTAAAAGTCAGGCCACAGGCAGCGCGTCACAACGCGCACCACACTCAGGGGGCCTGAAGCTTAAGGAGGTCAGTGGGCTTAACCCGCAAAGCTCCAGCCGGGTCTGCGCGCGGGGGCGGGGCTCCCAGGGGTCACGTGACACTCGCCTCCTCCTGCCTTTCCATCCTCTTCCACTTTCTTCTCTCAACTTTCCATCTGTTTTCCTTTTTTTTTTTACTACAGTAATCATCTTTGCAAGTTAAGTGTTTGGCTGAGTGTTTCTGGAACCGCAGCCCACTCTTACCTGGTTACAGTACGAGTCAGGGGGGACTTAACCTGGTCACTGCTGAATCCAAGTGCGGGTACCCGGGGTCCCTGCTGTTGGGGTACATTTGAAACTTTCCACAAAAAAGAAGAAACAAGTTTACACTGTGGATTTGATGAGGAAAGAGCTTTCATATTAAGTAAAAAACCGAGGTGACAAGATGCGTCCCATCTGGGAAGATTTACATGCAAGGGCAAACAATGGTTTTCTCAGAGGGGAGAGGATGACATTCTTGCTGCTGCAGTTTTTCCAGATTAACATCTACGCCCCTTCCTGGGTAAAAGGGAAACAGCCAAAGGAGGCTGTAAAGTGCAAATGTATCTCAGAAGGTGGAGCTGGAGGGAAAACTCTGGAAAGCTCTGGAATATCTCATTCTCCTGGGAGAGGCTGGAAACACCAGGACAGAATACGAGGAAATCTCCGTGGAGTTGGCAGGTCCCTCTGAAAGCTGAGCGAAGAACATGAGGGAAGTCCCCGCGGAACCCAGTCCGGAAGCAGCTGGAAAGCTCGTGACAGTGGAGAAGCTGCCAACCTCAAGTGAGCAGATGTCTTTTCTGGCAAGTAGAAGGAAATCATAAAAGCTGTCCCAACTGGGGAACTTGATACTAAGTTAAGATTTGGAACTAGGAAACAAACCCAAAAGGCTTATAGCAAGCTGAGGGGGGAAAAAAAATTGTAACCTGTATCGCAAAGCACTAATAGCCTTCATATACAAAGAGTTATTAGATATCAATAGAAAGCAACAAACACCCTGAAAAGTAAGAAAAAGCTATGAACAGGCAATTCACTCAAAAACCAAAAACCCACAAACATATAATGGCCAATAAACATATTTTAACTTCAAGTTAGTCGTCAAAGAAATTCAAAATAAAACAATGGGATTTTTCTGTATGTTTATCTAATTGACAGAGGGCTTTTTATTCTTTTCATTAAAAATTCCTAGTGTTTACAAAGGATTTGGAGAAAATTTGCAAATGCCGCTGGTAGGAGTATAAAAAGATACAGGGGTTTTTTTGGAGGCACAGGAGTCACAAAAGCCTAGAACAGTGTGTACACTTTGGCCCAGAAATTCTACTTGTAGACATTTATCCAGTAGAGGTGAGGATGGATGTGGGTGGAGACTCAGCTCCGGAATGTTCCTGAAGGAGGCAGTGGGCAGAGTGGTTGGACCGCGGCACCAGAGCCTGGCTGCGTGGGGCAAGCCCCTCTCTCTCTCTGAGGCTCAGTTTCCTCATCTGTAAAATGGAAATATGAGGAGGCCAAAAATGAGACATGAGAAACACCTGGCACATAATCAGTGCTCAATAAATGGGAGCTTAGCAACAAAAACTTCACTGAAATGTATAAGCAGTCAGATGAGTGGGGGAAGGACGGAACAAAAGGTTCTGAGAGAAAGAGCTAAAAATAACTCCTAAACTTCAGGAACACAGATAAGGGGCTCCAGGTGAGAGATGGGGCACCCTCTGGAAACCACTGTTGAAAGAGGACACGCATATTTTAAACCATGCGGGGATTTACCCACACGAACCTGCCCTTGCATGACAAGTTTGTACAAGGTGATTTCCTGTGTCGTTAGCTGTCAGCATGAAAGACTGGAAACCAAACACCCACCTGTTAGGTTCTGGTTAAATAGATTCAGAGGCCCATCCCCAATTGCAAATCCCTAAATATTCTGACACCCAGAAGTCTTTCTAAGACCGTGTAACCATTTATCCCAATTAGTGTAAATATTGATCAGTTTATCTGCAGGGATTGACTATAGGATGATGCCCCAGATCAGCAGGGCAGTGTATTAGTCAGCTGCTGCTGCATAACAAATTACCCCCCCCCCAAATTACGCCCATCTTGCAGAGCCCTTGCTGGTGGTAAACCTAAGGTCCCCATCACCACAATCCCCCTTTCCAGGTTGGAAACAGGAAATCCCAGCAGCTGCTGGGAGGCCCACTGAATCCTGGCATTAGAGGTGAGACAGAAATTCATCACAATTTCAGCTGCCATGAGTGGAGCCCACATGTATGTCAGAGCCTGGGTTTAGAGGGTCCCTCTGTGGCTCAGGCACACTCTGTGGCTTCCCATGGCCCTTGCTCACTACAATCTTGGCCATCCTGGCTGGGTCAGGAGACAAAGTACATGCTGTTCCATCCACGAACCCTCACTCATGACAATCCCATACACCTCCACAGGCCCCGGCGCCCAGGCCCCAGTAAGTCACTGGCATGGCCCAGGAGCCTGTGGGGTCCTCACCTCCTCCTCTTCCCATGGGGCCTCTGAGCAGCCAGCCAGAGTATAGGATGCGTCACTGGCACCAAGGGCCTTTCTCAATTCTGAAACAAGAGATAAACTCCTGGACACATCTGGAGAAGTCCGGGCATTGAAGGGCTTCTATACATTTTCCCAGAAAGGACACAAATGTCTCAACCAGGAATCCTAAACAAGTGGCTCACGTGGAGCCTCTCACCATGCCCGTGCCCATGGCAGACATTGCTAACCGATCCCTGCGCTCTTCATTGAGCCTGGACACTGCCAGCCCTGCCTCCCAACACACTGATCTGGGCAGACATCACAAATCAATTGAAGACGGTACCCCTTAAAGATAGGTAAAACCTCCAGGAACAGAAACTCATGGAGGTCGCCTGTTTCTGGATTTAATTTTGTAATCAGAGAATAGCTTTTTTCAACTTAAAACTTCTGCTTTTCTCAGGGAACTCAGTTCTTGTTTGTGGCCAAGACACACCCTCACCCTGTTCCCTCACTCCCAGGACCCCACCATCTCCGGGTTCTCCCACCTTTCTGACTGCACTTCCTATGTCCCTTCTTCCTCTTTGCATCCTCAAATGCAAGCTCTTTGAGACTCCTGCCTGTACTCCATGTGCTCTCCCTGGCTGTGGCATTCAGTGAATCCCAATTTAAAACTCCGACCCTTCCAGCTCCCACCTTGACCTCACTCCTGGGCTCTGTACCTCGGCTGCTGCCACTTGCTCGAGACTGCCCTTTGCCCCCAGGACCATGGCCTCATCCTCCTCCCTAGCTTCCAGTCCAGCTTCTGTCACCCTCTGCTCACACACCCTCCATGGCTCCCCATTGCCTGCACAATAAAGTCGAAACTCCTCCACTGTCATTCAAAGCCCTGCACATCTGCTCCAGCAGCCTCCAGCCTCCCCCCCCCCATGCCCTGTGCACCGGCTGCACAGAGGCTGATGTTCCCTGAATCGCCGCTGCATGCTGTTCGCCACCCCATGAGTGCACACATCTCAGTGGTCCTGGGCATAGGTTCATGAGTGAACTGACAAGCCAGGAGGCAGGAAGATGTTTCTGGAGCCACTTCCCAGCCCAGGAGCTCCTGAGAGGCCTACCGCAAGTCTGAGAACTCTTGGGAGCCTCCATGCCAGCCCAGAGAAAACCAAGGAGTGGTTGTTGAGTGAATAAATGAAAATGTCTATCCTTAGTTTTTGAACTCTGCCTCCTCCTTTTCATCCTGAGAACTCCTACACATGCCTCATGGCCTCACTCCAGTGCCCACTCCTGCAGGGAATTTCCATCACTGCCCCTCTGAGCAGCTCCACCTCTGGACCCCCTCTGACCCAGTCCCGACCCAGGGTCAAAGGGCAAGTGTTCATAGGAAGTGAGAGGTGATGGGGCTGTGCGTAGCGCTGGGGCTCCTTACACACAGCCAGGGAACACCAGGGGACGCCGCTCCCTGAGCGATGGCAGGGCAGGGCTCACCTCGGTTGATTCTCTGCAGCAAGACCCCCCGGATGACGTCCTCGTAGATGCCCTCGATGGTCAGGGCCTGGCTGCCCACAGCAAGAATGTCCCCCTCGAACTCAGGAAGCTCCTGGAACCACAGCAGGTCAGAGGCAAGGCTGGGGGAGAGGGCCGCTGGAGGCCATGACATGGGTTTGGGCCCCAGCCCTGGAGTCGATAAGCTGGGGACCTTGGGCCCCAGTTTCCTTATCTTTAAAATGGACTCACTGGTCCGTATTCCCTAGGTTTGTTGCAAGGATTAAGGGGGTTAAAGGGACAGAACAAATCCCATCTCACAGGGACTAGAGATGGCGTCTCACCTGGGAACCCCTGCAGTCGCTCTCCTAGGGGACCCTGTTAGTCCGTGCATCAGTTCCCACCTGGTGCCCCTGGCCGGTGTGCCCAGGCCCCTCTGACCTCACCCTCACCCCCTTCTCACCCCTCATTCACTGAGCTCAAGCCACGCCCACCTCCTCACTCTTCCTCCAACACCCCAGGCACAGCGCAGCCTCAGGGCCTTTGCACATGCTGCACCCTCTGCCTGGAATGCCCTTCCTGGTGGGACATGCCACTGCTTCAGTCCACTGCTTCTCAGGCATCATTTCTCCGGGAGACCCTTCCTGATCACTTGGCAACCCCCAGCCAACCCACACCCACCCTACCCATCTGCCTCCTCCCTTCTCTGAAGCCCCTGTCACCCCGTGATAGGCGACAGTTGGGACCCGCCCATGCCAATTCTCCCGTGGCAGATGCAGGGTAGAGAGCACTGTCTCGTGGGGAGCAGAGGGCTCCCGACCCGGCCCCAGGGCTCAGGGAACAAAAGTCTCTAATGACCGCAGAGCACCCCGTCCACTTCACAGAGAGACACAGGCGCGCAGTTGCGCTGCAGAAGCTGCCTGTGTCCCCCTCCCCACCCGCCACCACGTGCTCACCTTTTTGCAGCTCGGCTCCAGCTGACTCAGCACGAAGGGCAAGAAAATGCAGGACACCCAGCCCTGGATGAACTTCCTCTGCCCCGAGCCGCTGTCCGACTTGAACTTCTGCACGACACACCCAGTGGCCTGTCAAGCGACCCTCTGAGCACACAGGCCCCCTGCTGCCCGTCCCCACAGACCTCACCTTCATCACGCGCCCCCTGACTTTCTCTAGCTGCTGGGCAGCCTGGTCACAGTCCAGGGCTGTGGTCAGACACTGGTCGGCCAGCTGCAGGAAGGTGGCCACGGCGTCCGCCATGAGCTGTGACAGGAAGTGCTGTGATGAGCACGTGCACCAGTTTCCTGGGCCTCATGCCTGCCTGGCTCACCTCTTCTCAATATCCAGCCAGCGACCTACCCCCAACCTCCTCCTCCTCATCTCAGGACCTCGGTGGGGGTCGTCCTGTCCAGGGGGGCCTATGCGCAAACTGGCATGGCAGAAAGCCCTCTAGGGGGCGGTGCCAGAGTGCCCAAGTTAGGGAACAGAGAGCCAGCCAGAGTTCAGCCTCCTCCTCTGAGAGCTCTTGTGCAGTACACACACTGAACGACTCTGCCAGGCAGCACTGGGTCATCTCACTCCCTACCTCCTTCGCTCACCATGTCCATCAGCAGATCCCATCTCCTTTGGCCTTCAAAACACTCCATCAGGCTTCAGGACTGTTTCCTGCCTCCCCGATTCCTGCTCCCAACAGCCCAACAGCCCCGGCTTCCTAAGCCTTGAATCCAATCATGCTCCTCCCCTGCTCACACACCTGCTGTGGCTCCCCAGTGCCCTCAGGACAGAGGTCAGCCCCTTAGCCCTGTGCTCAAGGCCCTACCCAATCTGCCCACCCACCTCGCCTGCCCTTGAAACGTGATCTCTCTAAATTGCTTCATTTCCGCCAAATGCAGACTTCTCTCAACACTGTTCCCTCTACTCGGACGTGCCCCACCTCCATTCTTCCCACTGCTGTCTCAGCTTGGAAGTCCCCACCACAGCCCTGTCCACCACATGTGGCCACTGCCTGGTCAGGGGCTTATGTCCACAGGAGACTGGGAGCCCGGCGAGGGAGGGCCGGGTCTGTCTCCGTCATCCTGGTCTCCCCAGGACACACTTGGCAACTGCTCGCTGGAGGCTGCTGTTCCTACCTGGCCTCCTCCCAGCCTCCTGCTCACCCTCACCTGCTGTGCGAGATCCTGGGCCCCGAACACCAGGCCCTGCATCCCCAGGAAGCCAAACGGTGCCACCAGCTGCCCCAGTCGCCCCCTGGCCCGCTCGGCCTCTCGGTAGCATGTGTGCATCAGCTCCGGGTCCCACGGCGTCTCCCCAAATGAGTGAACCTGTGCTCCAGCGGCAGGCGGTGGAGAAAACACTGTCAGCTGGTGGAGGTGCAGGGCCCAGGGCCCCACGGCCACGTGACCGCAGGAGAAACACAAACAGAAACCATCCCACCTTGGTTGTCACCAAAGAAACTAACTCATAATAAAGTAACAGTGAAGTCTCATGTAAGGGCTATAAAATGGTAAAACCAAACAGAATGACAACCAGCAGCGCTGGCACAACCCAGAGGAAGTCTGTGCTTCCCAGCTGGAGGAGACAGGTGCAGACAACCACTCGCGGTGGGACATAAACGACACTGTGACGAGGGAAGCATAGGCAACTGCGGGCGCTGAGGGGGGCCAGGGACAGTTCCTGGAGAAGACGACTGGGAAATAGAGGCTTAACAATGGGTCGAAGGTTGCCTGACACACAGCAAGCGCAGCTGCCGCACTGAGCAGAGTTCTCTGGCTCAAGGGACAGCACGGGCTGCTGCCCAACAGGGGAAGGGGAGGAAGAGGACTTTGGGCGAAAGATGACCCAGACTGATTACGTTAAAGTGCCACTCTTGTCATCTCACTCTTTCCCCGCCTCCGCCACGTTTTAACTGCGCCCCAAGGACCACAGCGTGGTGATGATGGGGAATTCACCGTGGTCCACAACAAGTAAAAAGCGTCCGGAACAAATTCAGAGAGGGTTTTCAAACAGGAAAGCAGCATGGTCCACGCAACTCTTGTGTAAAGCGAACACATTCCCGGGCGGCCCGAGGAGCCCCTACCCGCCGGAGCTCACCTCCCTTCGCAGCCGCGCGCCCGAGGGGTTCTGGCGCAGGTGACGACACAGGCGGTCCATGCCCTGGGCTAGGAGGGTCTGCACCGCTTCGATTGCGGCCTCCACGGTGCTCAGCAGCGTCCGCGTGACTCGGGGCAGCTGCGCGTCCACCTCCTGGCGCAGGCACGACTCGAGCAGGCCCTGAACGTCGGCTGGCAACGGGAGACACGGGCCTGGGGTCTCGCAGGTGGGGGTGGGCGGGGTGTGTGTTTCTCTTTTGGTCCCGGGCACCCTGAGCGCGGTAGGGCGAGGTGGGCGGGAAGCACCGACTCTGAGCACCCTCTTCTATCCCGTTTTATTGGGGAGGACACTGAGGCTCTGAGAGGCTCGGATCTGCCCAAAGGCGCACGCCGGGGAGGGAAGCGGAGCCGGGATTCGAACCCGCGTCTCTGTCACTGAGCCGAGATGGGGCCACCTTGGCACGCCCCTGCCGGTGTCTCCGCCTTTCCCCCACCCCTCTCCTGACCCAATGTCACCCCCGCCCTCCCCGCCAGCCTTCTTCCCAGGCCTCTGGCCCACCTGGCCTCGCCCCGCGAGTCTGGGTCTCCGGGCCCCAGCCACGCCCTCAGGCCCCCTGTCTTTTCCCCTGCACAGCCCCCCCAAGGACCTCGCGTCCTCGGACCGACTCTAGTCCCGTCCCCCACTCCCACCCTGTTCCCTCCCTTTCCCTAAGCCCCTTGGCCCTGCCTCTCCCTGTCCATGCCTGTTCACCTCCCCAGGATACGCCCACGTTTCATTTAGACCCGCCCACTCTTTCCCAGAACGCCCCGCCCCTTGTTCCAGGCCCCGCCCCCACCCCCGTCCCCGTCCCCGGGCTCACTGCGCAGCTGCCCAGCCACCCGAGCTCTCAGCTGCAGCGTGTGGTCCACGTCCGGGCGGATCGTCCTCTCCAGGGACGCGAGTAGCTCGTCCTTTTCGGGCTGGAAGGCGCGGAGCCCCGCGGAGACCCTGGCCAAGACGACTGTGTGGACGGCGTCCAGGAGCTGCGCAGACCGGCCGGCGGCCCACGCAGGACAGGAGCGAGGGGAGGGGACAGAGAGGCGCAGAGACCGGGAGGGGATTTAGACGACGGTCGTGGCACTGGGAAACCTGAGCGCCCGGGTCGGCCCCGGCCCCTCCCGGACGCCGGGTACCTCGGTCCAGGCCCAGGCGCGCGCGCGACCGGCTCCCCGTAGGCTCGGCGGGCTCTGGGCCCGCAGCGCCGGCAGCAGCTCCCGCATCAGCACCGCGGCCAGCACCTGCGGGGATCGGGCATTGGCACTGCGCCGGCCACCAGGGATCGTGGGGGCCCAGTGCAGCCTGGCGGGGCACTGACCTCAGCGTCCGAGCCCAGGGTCACGTCGTCGTCGCCAAAGTGGCCTTGATGCTGCCGGTAGAGTCGGACGGCGTCCAGGAAGGCCCGGGCGGCAGGGGCCTGGCTTCGCTGCAGGACTGCGAGGGGCGGCTCCTCAGTGCCCCCGAGTCCCTCCCCTGCCTGGCTTCTCATGGCGCGGGGTGGGGGGTGGGGCAGCCCTCAGCCTCACCAGGTTGCCAGACACCCAAGTCTCACCCACCTCTGGAACTTCGCACGAGCAGTGCCCTCCGCAGGGAGCACACTGCCTCAGGAGCACCACCAATCCATAAGCCACCTTTATTTGACTTAGGGACTTAGGAAAAGGAACCCTGTACTGGCAACTACAGCCCCGTGACCAGCAGCTCAGGCCATACTGCAGCCCCAAGCTGCCCCTTCAGTTGGGTATATTTGTGCAGTCGACAACCTGCCCAACTGTATGTGTCAGTCCTGTTCCCCTTGTTCACCTGGCTGGCCCCTCATCTTTTTCAGAACCCAGCTTCCCCTCCTGTGGGAAGCCCATTCTGACCACCCCCAGGCTGAGCTCCCACAGGGCCTCCCTATTACAGCCCCGGTCACTCATAACTGCCTGGTGTCCCCTCTTTCTCACCCAACAGCCCATTTTATGGATAAGGAAATTGAGGCTTGGAGAGCTCCCACAGCCAGCAGGGCAGAGCCATCCGACCCCAGACCCCATGCTCCACCACTGCCTGACACTTCCTGGCACCCACCTGTGCCCCGAAGACGGATGCCGCCCTGCAGGGCCAGCCTCCAGGCACGCTGTGCCTCCCTGGTGGTGGCAGAGAAGCAGAGGTGCTGACGAAACGGGTGCTGCAGGAACAGCGGGGAGCTCACAGGCACTTCCAAGAGGGAGTCGGGATCTTCCTGTGCATGGTCCTCTAAAAGCAGACAGGGGAAGCCACATTTTCTGTACGTTCATTCACTACAAGAAAACATCCTCGAAATGTGTACAGCAGCCCTGGCATGGGCAGCGGCTCAGTGAGCGTGGCCACAGCATTAGAGTTGCCACCGTCCTTATTCCAACAGCACCGGGCTGCGCACAGTCCTGGCGGAGGCAGGGCCACCTTCCTCCCTTGCGTGCCCAGGGCAGACATCACCAATCCATCCCAACAATGTTTCCCAGCCTCGGCGTCCTCCCCAGCGCAGCGCTTCTGGCAGCACCGCCCACGAGTCCACGCTGGGCTGGCGTCTGAGCCCTGCTGGCTGCGGGGCTGTGGACTCGGCCGGGCCTGGGTTCTCACGTGACCAAACGACTTTCTAGTTCTGCGACTGGGGCCACCTTTTCAGCCCTCTGAGCCCCGGTTTTCCTGCCTATGAAACAGGCTTGGTCGTGGTATTTATGACCTAGAACTGCCGGGAAGACAAAATAATCGAATTTGATTTTGATTAATTTGTTGGGGGTCTGTTAAACCCTCAGTGTTTCGTTCTGGTTTCCAGGGTGACGTCACAGCGGGCGGCGGACCCGCGTGAGCCAGAAGGTGGAGCCCGCTGGCCACCCCGGCGCCCGCTGCAGCGCGCAGGGACAACGCGATCTGTGAGCAGTTAGGGGACGTTACTCCGGATTTGAAATCCGCACAGGATCGCATGGGGCGCATTTTCGTAACACGATGGGCTTTCTGCTCTGTAACTGGTCGTTTCCCACCTCGGTACGTCCGGGACACCCGCAGCGGCCGCAGCGCTTCCTTCCTGCGCCCTGGCCGGCCACGGTTTATTCAGTCGGCCCTCGAAGGTGGGCATTGGGCGGATTCTGACGCTTCGAACTGCTTGGATGCTTGGGCGGACCGGCCGCGCCGCTGCGGGTGCGTTTCTGCGCCGGTGGCGGCGGGAGAGCTGCGCGGTGAGGGGCAGGGCCGGTCCTGGCTCCGCCCTGTGCTAACAGCGTGAAACGCCCTCGCCTGTGAATCGCGGCGGTTGGGGACGGGCCTCGTGGCCGCAGGGCGGCCGTGAGCTAGCGCGGGCCCGGTGCTGAGCACCTGCGAGGCCGCCGCCCGGAGGTTTTGCTCCTTCCCCGAACCCCTTCTCTGCACCGCGAGATGGCGCGCGAGAGAGAAAGGCAGGGGATGGGAGGGCAGGAGCGGGGAGAGCTCTGCGCGCACCGTGCACCCTGCACCAAGTCCGCGCCTGCCATTCCCCTCCCGTCCGCGCCCGCCCCCCGCGCGCGCGCCGTCGCCAGGTTTTACGGCTTCACCCTCCGCCATTTCGATTCTGGCCTCCTGCCCTGGCTGGCCCTGCCCCCCGGTGAGAGCGGGTTTTCTCCGCAGTGCGGGGGCTCGCCCTGGGGCCGTGCTGCCGCGCTGGAGACACGTTTGCTTGTCGCCCTGGGGTGGGGGCGTTACCGACACCAGGTGGCTGGAGGCAGGGACGCTGCTCAGCGTCCTACAGCGCGCAGGACAGGCCCCTGCTGCAAAGAGTGACGCGAACCCAAATGTCGACCGGGACGAGGTGGAGAAACCTGCTCTTCGGGCCCGGGGTCTCACCAGAGGAGCCCGGGCAGAGGGCGTCCAGAAGGCGGAGATATTCTCGCTGGGAAGTGAGCAGCTCGTACCCGGTCAGGACGGTGGAGCCGAGAGGACGAGCCCCACTCTCATATTCCTACAAAGACACCCAAAGAACCGACCTGCGGATTTCATGTCCCAACTGTAGGGTCCAGGGAAGGTTTCAGATTAGCTGCCCCTCCTTTCCCTCCCTCCTTGTCTTCTCCCCCTCCCTCCATCCACCCCTCTTTCTCCCCCTACCTTCCTCTCCCGCCGCTTCTCTCTCCCCCTTCCCTCCCTTCCTCCCCCATGGGCAAAGCGCCCAGCGCCCCCGGCTCACTATGTGCCCAGCCGGTCCCAGGTGCTGCCTGAGGATCAACCCCTGGACTCCTCAAAGCCCTACCAGCGTGGAGCACCGTCAACCCATTTCGCAGAGGTGGCAACTGAGTTCCAGGGAGGGCGTGAGCTCCCCAAGCTCCCCCGCTAGGAAGCAGAGTGGCCCCAGGTGTGACTCGCAAAGATTGCAGGTTTAAACCGCAGCTCCGATAGTGACCATGAGTCTGACCACAGTCCTACCCCTGGCCCAGGTCTCAATTTGCCCACTTGGCACAGCAGGGGAATGGGACAAGTTGGTCGCCACCCCGGGGCAAGCACACAGGGGCCCTCGATTCATAGTGAGTGAGAGAGGTGGGGGCTCTGCTGGGAGCTGGACCCCAAAGCCATGCTGGGGGACGGGGCGGGACCGAGGGGCCCCGAGGCAGAGGGATGCGGGCCGCCCGCCCACCTCCTTGTGGGCGAACCACTCCAGGCGCCCATTCCCGCGCAGAACGCAGAAGACCGGCTGCCACCGGGGTGGGTGGCCCCGCAGCTGGGTCAAGGGTCCTCGGTGCTCGCGGACTTGGGGCAGCTTCTGCAAGAGGAGGGACCATGGGCGTCAGGGTTACTATTCTGTACCAAGCATAACCCCCGGGTGCACTTACTTGCTGTGCTTACGGATTTACTAATTTCATCCTCCCCAAAGCCCTGGGGGACGGACGCCCTTGTCATTCCCATTTTACGTGGAAGCGTCTCCCTTCCCCATTCCAGCCTCCGATGAGCCCCCAACCCTGGCCCACGTCACGACTGCAGCCTGCGAGTGACCCTGAAGGAAAGGACTTGGCTAAGCCGTGCCGGCCCCGGCCCGCGGCGGCTGTGCCGATTTTGTGCTGTATTGTGACACTTTCTCCCTAGATCGCGTCAGAAGTCATCCTGCACCGTGAACTTGTTTGGGGTCCCCTATCTCCCACCTGACTGTGAACCCAGAGGCCAGAGCGGTGTCCTCAACACCCTGCCTGGGCTGTGGCATAAATTAGGTGCTCAGGGAATGTTGATTCAAAGAATTAATATTCGAAGTCGCCCAGGGCAAGGGCAAGGGCCTGAGGTCAGAGGCCTGGCCTGGGGACGTCTCCCCACCGAACGCCGCCCCCCAGCCCTTCACACTCGGCCCCGCCCCAGAGGCACCCACCTTGCTGCGCAGCAGCTGGCATTCCACGGGCTCCTGGGGACCCAGCTCCCGGGAGACCTGCCGCAGGATGGAGGCTGCCAGCTGCCCTCGGTAGCAGGGCAGGAAGCTCCTCAGCAGGGCGTCCACCTGACCTGTGCACAAGGGCAGGGTGAAGCACCCTAATGAACAGGGCGCAGCAGCCTGTCTGCCTGGGGAGGGCGGAACAGACAAGGAAGCCACCCACGGGCTCATCCTCACGCCCCAATTTCATTCACCCTTAGCCCTTCGTGCCATGTTCCCTCCCGCATGGGCAGGGGCAGGTAAGCCACTCGGGCTTCGTTTAGAGCTTATGTGTCGTATAAAGCAAACAGTTTCATGAGCTTTGCAGCCATGACACAGCCATGCAACCATCACCACAATCCAGGTAACAAACAGTCCCATTGTGCCTGGGAGGTTCCCCATGACCTTTACCTGGGGAGATTTTCAAAAACTTTTAAAAGCCCCACCCCAGCACAAAGGAACTTTCTGGGGTGATGGAAGCATTCTGCATCCTGACCTAGGAGGTAGTCACACAAGTGTCAAAGTTCTTCAAGCTGTTCCCCTAAGATGTGTGCACTTGACTGTATATAAAACATTCTTCCTTGCTGCTGTTTGGAATGCAGACCTGATGGCTGGAACTCCAGCAGCCATTCTGTGCCATGAGGTGAACTTGGGCACAGAAGGCACACGTGGCAGAGCCACAAGATAGAAGGAATTCAGGATCTCACCCATTCCTGCTCTCCCCATCACTCCCAATCCAACTGCCATTTGTGTGACAATGACTTGATCTGCTTTCCTGGTCTAGGTTGTGAGCCTGCCAGGGTGGGGCTGGTACCAACCCCACAGTGTTCCCAGCACACAGTAGGTGCTCAACCTGCATATGAGGAGGACAGAGGGACTCAAGTGACACTGAATCTGGCCTCTCTTAGTCTCAAATTGGGAACTGAACCTTGGTCCCCAGGGTTCATGCCAAGGGGCCTGCTAGTCTTTCCCTGCCCATGCGGACCATTTGTGGGGGCCTGGCTGGGCCCGGGACACCCCCCACCTGGCCCCATGCCCCCCCAGCCCTGAACCCCTGCCCTGAATGGGGTTACTAGATTTATCACATAAAAATGCACCAGGCGCATCTGAATTGCGATTAAGGACTCGTTTTTAGCATAGGTACACCCTATGCAAAATTTGGGACATCCTTAGAAAAATGATGCATTGTTGATGTGGAATTCACATGGGCGTCCTGTGTGACACACAGCTCCAGCCCTGAACCCGGCTCCAGTCCCCGCCCGGACTCCCACGCGGTCCCCAACCTCGCCGCTCACCCCTCAGGCACTGCTGCTGCTGCTTGTTCAGGGGGCTGGAGGGCCGCCCGCCCATGCTGCCGCCTTTCCCGGGTCCTGGGCTCCGGGGCAAGGGGAGCAGGGCGGCTGGCGAGGGGCCTGGATGCCCCGCCCCTGCCCCGCCCCGCGCTGCACCTGCATCCTCCCCGCTCCCCTGGGGCCGAGGCTGCCAGAGCTGGTGGTTTCCGTAGGGGCTGCCGGGGCAGCCCCCGGGGGAGGTTGGGGCTGTGCGAGAGAAAAAGTCCTAGCCCGCCTTGGAGGAGGGATGCAGGTCAGACATCTGGCAGGACTGGCTGGCAGCTGTCGGCGTGTGGGGACAGGGAAAGAGGGGGGAGGGACGGGGCATCTAATTTCGTGTGCCACCCCACACACACTGTGCCTACCCTGTGCTGGGTAGAGCTGGATCCCTAGAGGGTCCAGCCCTGGCCCAGTGCTCAGGAAGCCCCAGGCCGGGGAGCCAGAGCTGGGCAGACACTCCCAGACTGTCCCTGGGGCCAGTGCCTGGGCAGGAAGAGCTGGTGCTGGGGTCTCAGAGGAGGGGGGAGCAGAGACTTGGGGGGACACTGAAGCTTCACCCTTGATTCCTTCCTTGGGGCCCTCAACACTCTCCCCACCCCCACCAACCCATCACCTGGGCTCTGTTTCCCTTTTCTTTTTTTAAGAGATGGGATTCTCAATATGTCACCCATGGTGACCTTGGACTCCTGGCCTCAAATGATCCTCCCGCCTCACCCTCCTCAATGGCTGGGACTACAGGCCCCGCTCTCCATTTAGCTTTTTAAGTGTCTCTCGAAGGCACCTCTTTTCCAGGGCCCAGCCCCGATCTCCAGCCTCCGAGCCCCTCAGTCCTGACTCCGAGCTCTCCCCGCCTCCGGGACGCAGCACAGGGCCCCAGCTTCGTCTCTCCTCCAGCCCTTGGGCCCCATTCAGCCGCTGTAGCTCCCTGGGTCCCCATGGTCCCCCGATGCCCAAAAGGCCCATGTGGTGCCTAGAACACCCTTCCTACTGCTTCCCGTGCCTGGTCACCCAGGCTTCATCCCCTGAACCTTGGCTTGGGTCACCAGCCTCTTGGAGAGCGGACCTGCACCCCTAGACAGGTGGGGCATGTCCTTTGTGTCCCAGCACTCGACTGGGTCTGGTTAGTGGGTGTCCCCTCCCCTTCAACTGTTTTGTGCCTGGCACAGAGCAGCCCTCAGTGTTTGCTGAATGAATGAATGAAAGGAGAGAGGGAGGGACGGGTCCGCCCCCCAAGCTGAGCGAATGGAGCCATCACGGGCTTTCTGACGCGTGGAGTGTTGAGCGGCGAGTGCGGGATCCAGTTTGGCACAGGGAGTGGGGTGGGGCCATGAAGTCTTTTCAAGGACACTGGATGCTTTCTGGGCTGCAGGGCTCCTGGCTGGAGGAAGGAAAGCCCAGACTGTGGCCCCTCAGGCAGCAAGACTCCCAGGGAGCCCCCAAGGGCAGGCAGGTCATCAGTACACAAACACGTGCCCCCACAATATCCAGTGCTCCTGGTGGCTTCAGTAGTGGAATCCCAGATTAGAGCAGGGCCATGGCTGTCCAGTCAACACTAAATTTTTCAGTCTTCTTTGCTGTTACGTGGGGCTGTGCAACGTAGTATGGCCATGAAGATGTGATCAGAAGTGACTTGAGTGAATCCTGGGATATTTTCTTGGTACAAATCTCCTTCTCCTCTTCCTCCTCCAGTGGCTGGAATGTGGATGTGATAGCTGGAGCACAAGCAGCCACTTTGGACCACGAGGTGGACCCCCATGTGATGCCAATGGCATAGCAACAATGTAGAAGAAGCTGAGGTCCCCAAAGAGTTCACGCCATTGCTCCACCAGCCCTGGGTGACCTATCTCCAGAGAAAGAGCTAAATAAACCTCCATTTTGTTTAAGCTAAGAAAGAGCTAACCTTCCATGTTTTGTTTAATTATAAGGCTAAGGGAGAAAAATGGAGAGGGAGCAACAGAAAATGTCAGGGGGTGGGGAGGAGTCACAAGGGTGATATTGCACCAAGACCTAAAAGGAAGTGAGGGCCCAGATCATGCAAAAAGCTGGAGGAAAGGGAATACCAGGCGGCGGGCACAGCACGTGCAAAGGCCCTGCGGTGGGAATGTTTGGTGGGTTCCAGGCCCAGCATCAAGTGCATGGGAAGCTGGGGGTGAGTGAGAGGCCAACGGGGGAGGTTGAAGGGGAGGCGCGGAGGCTTGCGAGAAGGCTGGGTTTCACTCTCAGGCTGGGTTGCAGCAGGCAGAGTCACCACTCTTGGGAGAGAGACAGGAGGCGGTGACATGCTCCAGGTAGAGGCCCCAGTGGGGTCCCCGCGGCCATCTCCTAACTTTCCTTTCTCATCTTAGCCCCTTGCCCCAGCCTCTGCCCACAGCTCCCGGGGCCACGGCCACCTGCTGTGGCCTGAGCCCACAGCTGGGTGCTGCCTCCCGCCCCTTTCTGCTGTTTGTCAACCTGCTTCCGCTCAGGCCCTGTCCCACTTCCTCACTCTCACACGAGTGACCCACTCACACGAGACGCTAAAGGCAACTTCGCTTTCTCTGGTTTCGGCTTCCCTCCCCGCCTGCTCGGCCGCCTCCGCGGGGCTTCAGTTCCTGGCCCGGCAGCCTGCCTGCCCGGCGCCAACTCGGATGCCCCCGCACCAAAGCCCCTGTGCGCCCACCAGCCTCCCTCCCCGCGGCCCTCAAGGGTGGGCCATGAGCAGACCCACTCTCGGAAAATGCCGCAGCCCAGCACACCGGAGACTAGAGGCCCCTGGGCGTTTTCAAGGCTCTGAGCAGGCCTGCAGCACGGCAGAATGCAGGGGTCACGGCTGGTCCTGGGTGTGAGGTCAGAGCTCAGCTGAGCGGGCATGGAGTGGCTTGATCTGTGCGCCTGCAAAACGATATGTCCACATCCTAACCCTGGAACCTCAGAATGTGACCTTGTTTGGAACAAGGGTCTTGGTGTGTGTTACTCCTTCCAGGAGTTATGAGACAAAATCACCCTGGGTTTAGGGTGATCCTGAACCCGGCGACAGGTGCCTTTATAAGAAAACAGAGACACACGAGGGCGAGAAGGCCGTGTCAGGACAGCAGAGGCTGGAGTGATGTGTCTCTACAAGCCAAGCAACACCAGGGACTTGGCAGTCACCAAAAGCCAGGACATGGGATGCATTTTCCCTCAGAGCCACCAGAGAGAACGGACCCCGACGCTGCCTTCATTTTGGACTTCTGACGCCACGCGTACGACACAACACGCTTCTATTGTCTTCAGCCACCCAGGACATTCCCCCACGGTGCCCATGCCCCAGGGGAGCAGGCCCACTCTGCCCCACTAAGACCAGGCTGTGGGTCAGGCCCCCGGCCAGGGCACCCCCCACCCAGGCCCGCTGCCTTCAAGGACCATGAGACAGTGGAGAGTTCCAGCAACACGCCTTTTTAATATCCGGGTCGCCCACAGGCCGAGCCCCCAGGGCAGGGCTGGAGGCCGGACTCTGTCTGCTCCCAGCAGCACGGTGCGGCCAGCGGGGGCCCAGCCCCTCGGGCCGTGCGTGGTCCCAGCTGCGGCATCCCCTGGCGGACAGCTACAAGGTGGAATGCTTCTCGAAGGGCACCGTCAGGAGCCTGGCGGCCGCCTCGTCCAGAAACCAACAGAGCTTCCCAGTGTGAGGCTGGACCAGGGCCGCGGGGAGCGGGTTTGCTTCCTTGTCCTCCAAAATGCGCTGTAGGCAGAGGGCGGGAGGTGAGGCCCTCGGGACTCCCAGCCCCCCGCCGGATAGTACTCGTGTGCCCTCAAAATGCGACGACACCCTTCTTAGCTCTCCTGGCCTCGGTCAGCAGGGTCCCTTTCTTCCTAGCATCTGTCACTGTTTGTTTATTTTCAGACGTGGGCTCACTCTGTCATCCAGGCTGGAGTGCAGTGGTGCTATCACAGCTCGCTGTAACCTTGAACTCTTGGCCTCAAGCAATCCTCCTGCCTCAGCCTCCCGAAGTGTTGGGATTACAGGTGTGTGCCACTACACCTGGCCAAGTTTTATTTTTTAAGATGGGGTCTAGCTATGTTGCTCAGGCTGGTTTTGGCCTCCTGGCCTAAACTGATCCTCCTGCCTTAGCCTCCCAAAGCCCTGGGACTACAGGGCCACCATGCCTGGCCTGTAATGTTTAATACTGGGGTCAGCAGCTCTTCTCTGCAAAAAACCACAGTTGATATATTCAGCCCTGCACCCAGTCTTGGTTGCGGCGACCCAGCACTGCTGTGACAGCCCCAGGCAGCTGTGGACGATTCCCACATGAATGAGTGTGGCTATATTCCAATAAAACTTTATTTCTAAACACTGAAATTTAAATTTCATAGAATTTTCATAGGACAGAGAATATTATTCATTTGATTTTTTTTTTTTTTTGAGATGGGGTCTCACGATGTTGCCCAGGCTGGAGTGCAGTGGCGTCATCACAGCTCGCTGCAGCCTCCAACTCTTGGGCTCATGTGATCCTCCTGCCTCAGCCTCCCAAGTAGCTGGGACTGCAGGTGTGAGCCACAGCTATGGGGTACCAACCTGTGATTTCACCTCGTAATCAGCAGGAGTTATAAATACTGCTTTCACCAGGCGCAGTAGTGCACACGCCTGCAGTCCCGGCTACTCGGGAGGCTGAGGCAGGAGGATCGCTTGAGCCCAGGAGCTTGAGGCTACAGTGAGCTGGGATAGTGCCACTTGTGCTAACTCATTTACTTCTGCCGACAGCCCTCTGGGGTCGCCTTTGTTCTCACCCTCATTTTATGGGGAAGCTGAGGCTATGGGAGGCTGAGTCACTTGCCTGAATTCCCACGGCCTGTGTTGCTCTGTGCACGAGGGGAGACTGCCCTGGAAACCCCTCAACCAACCCTCAGGGAATCTATGCAGAGGAGCTCTCCCAACCCGCCCTGCAGATGGCAAAGTTGAGGCATGGAGGGTTAAGTGGCTGCCCGACACCACTGGAATCCCTGGCAGGGAAGCCTGGTCTACTGGACTCGAGAGTGTGTACCCTAAACCCCAGCACTAAGCCACCCCCACGAAGACATGTGGATCCGGTGGTTTACGAGAAGGCATTATTATTTATTTATTTTAAAAATATTTCCAGTTTTTTCTATAGTTGGTCTTTTCAATGAAGGCAATTAAAACTTTTTAATGATTTAGTTTATTTTTAATACCATAATGAATTTTATATTTTCCCAAAATATTATGTGACTGTACCTTTTATTTCTTTAATGCTACATGACTTTTTCCCTCTTGATTGGCTTTGCTAAGGGTTTACCAATCTTTTGGCTCTACTCAACTAAACTTTAAAAAATATTAACAAACTCATTGTTGTCTGATTTTAGTTTCAGTTATTTCTTCCACTGACTTTTCTTAGATTTATATTACTGTTCTTTTTCTAATTCTACAGTAAAGTGCTTTATTTCTTTCAATGGTTCCCTATTTAATTTAAAAAAAAAAAATGCATTTTTAATGCTATGAATTTACTTCTGAGTGCAGCTTTGGCCTCATCTTGTCAATTTCATTTCACAGTCATTCAATCCTATGCAGCCTGAAATCTCAGTTTCAATCTCCCCTTTGACCCAAGAATTACTGAATTATCTTTAGAGCTGACATTTCCAGCACAACAGTGTCTGGGGCCATATTCTATCCCTGGGGCCCATATGCCCATGACCTTCCTGGATCAGAACCCTCAGCTATTACCTTTAGAACAGCTGCCTTGCCTTCTCCAGTTGCCACAAAGATGACAGTTCGGGCTGCATTCAGGACAGGTAGTGTGAGGGTCACACGCTGTGGAGGTGGCTTTGGGGAGTCACTGATGGGGGCCACAATTTTCTCTCGCTCCTGGAGGAGGAAGGCCAGTGGTGGAGACAGAAGTACAACATCACTCACATATACACGCCAGGCCCAGTGCAGCTGTCACCCCGTACCATCATAACAATTCTCTGGTGGGTGATTTAAGGCCCGCATTTTAAAATGGGTGATCTGAGGCTCCGAAGGGTTGAGTCCAGCAGGCATGTATGTTGGTAGAGGCTGACATGAAACCCCAGCTCTAGGTGCCCTACCCCGCAGGTGGCCCTCCCTCTGGAAGCTCCAGACACCAGAGACTGGGCTTGGGACAAGAGTGAAACCTGTGCCTTGCGTTGGTAGGCTCACCTGCAGAAGGGGGTGGTCTGGGAAGAGTGAGCAGGTGTGGCCATCCGGGCCCACTCCCAGGATCAGCAAGTCAAAAACAGGGATGGAGTCCCCTTGGAAGGCCTTGGCAGGGGGAAAAGAAGGTCGAGAGAGGTTGTGAGGTAGGTGGGAGGCCTCAAAGGACACACAGGGACAGGTTTCAGAAAATATAAGCAGTTATAACACAGGAAACAGTGCTCAGCCTTGCCTGTGACCAAAGCCACATGTCTAGGGATACAACTGTCCCCAAGATGTGAGTTTCCAGGCCTGCTACACAGGCAACAGTGTCTAAGAGGCCCTCAGGCTCCCGAGGGCAGGGCTGTGGCCTTGTGGGGGGTGGGGGTGGGTTCCCCAAGGAGTCCATGGACCACCTCCAGGGCAGTTTCCGCTGGTGACAATTACACAAGGCTGCTCCATTGCCCGGGGGGTGTGGGCACTTCATGGGCGTGGTCTCCCCTGTGGCTGCTCCTTGGGACTCACCTGTCTCAGCTTCTTGGCATAGTCCTCAGCCGCCTCCTCCACGGGCAGCTCGGGGTTAATGGTGATCACCTGGTTGTCTGGGATGGGCAGCCTGGAGAGCAGGTGCGTCTGCAGCAGACAGAGGGGTGACATCCCCGACGGCGCTGTGACCACCCGGATCCCCAGGCGAGGATACCTTGCAGATGGTAGTGTCATTACGCCCACTTACAGATGTGGAGACTGAGGCACAGGGAGATTGGTACGTTTGCTCAAGGTCCCTCGGTTGGTGAGCGGCGCAGGGTTTCTAAGGCCTGGGTGACACCGCCTCTTATGGCCGTGGAGGTTCAATGGCAAGTGGGACTCTGCTGCCCTCGGGGGCTGGGCAGGAGGGTCCCTGGGGTGGGAGGGTGGCCCTCCTGGTGATTTGAAATCACCGTGATTCCTATGCCTGGGGCCACTAGAGGGGCAAAGGTGGCCCAAGCACCAGGGGTCTTTGAAGCCCATAACATTCGCGTTCGCGGGGGGAACACAGTTTACACCTGTCTGGCCACACCAATGTCCTGTTTCAAAGCCTCCAGGGTCCCTCAGCCCTCAGGATAAAAGTCAGTCTTGCTGACCTTTCCTGACCCCACCCTCCTTCCTGCCCTGCCTGGGAAACTCCTATTCATCCCTCAGGCCACCTCCTCCGAGCAGCCACCCCTGCCTGCACCTCCCCCACTGTGGGGGACGGGGAGAGGGGCAGGCCTGCCCACACCCAGCACCTGTGCCCAGCGCACAGCAGGTGCCCCGGCGTGTGAATGGCAGCAGAGCTGGTAGCACATTTAACTCAAAAGCAGCTGGGGTCAAGCCTCCTTCAAGCGCAAGGCTCCAGCCCGGTCCCACTGAGATGTGCCCCTCCCCTGCCTGCCCTGCCTCCCTCTCGGGCTTCTCCTGGGAGCTCCCTCTGGACTGATCACAGGCACAGGGAGCCCGGGGCTGGGTGGCATCAGTTGGGCAGGTTCCTGGAAGTGGAGCTGCAGGAAGGAGACCCCAGCCAGCCCTCCCACCCCCACGAAGCGTGCACCCAAGTGAAGAGTCAGTCTCAGCTCCAAGGTGCACAAGGGTCCCTCCTTACGAGGGAAACATTTATGTGTCCTCCCAAAACTCATGTCCACCCAGAACCTCAGAATGTGCCTGACCTTATTTTGAAACAGGGTCTTTGTTGGCTGGACACAGTGGCTCATGCCTGTAAACTCTGGGAGGCCGAGGCGGGAGGATCGCTTGACATCAGGAGTTCGAGACCAGCCTGAGCAAGAGCGAGACCCCGTCTCTACCAAAAATAGAAAAATTAGCAGGGCATGGTAGTGCACGCCTGTAGTCCCAGCTACTCAGGAGGCTGAGCCAGGAGGATCGCTTGAGCGGAGGAGTTTGAGGTTGCAGTGAGCTATGATGACACCGCTGCGCTCTACCCCGGGTGACAGAGCAAGACCCTGTTACTCTGTCTCAAACAACAACAATAACAAAAAAACAAAAACAAAAGGAAAAAAAAATAGGGTCTTTACATATGTAACTAGTTAAAAACAGGCCATACTGGATTAGGGCAGCCCTAAATCCAATGACCGGTGTCCTTACAAGATGAGAGGACTCACAGAGAATCAGAGAAAGCCACACGAAGACAGAGGCAGAGACTGGAGTGATGTGGCCACAAGCCAAGGAACTCCTGGAGCCACCAGAAGCTGGAAGAGGCAAGAGGGGACCCTGCCCTTGAGCCTTCAGAGGGGGCGTGGCCCTACCAACACCTTGACCTCAGACTTCTGGCCTCCAGAACGGTAAGAAAACCAATTCCTGTGGTTTTAAGCCACCCAGCTTGTGGCCCCTTGTTGCACAGCCCTAGGGAACTAACACGGGCTTGGTCTGTCCCCACGCCACAGCCTTCGCCTTCCCTGCGCCCTCTTGCTCCAGCTTGCCCGTGGCCAACTCCTGCATGTGTTCCAGGTCTCAGCTCAATGTCACCTCCTCAGAGCCCCGGACCCCACCTCCCTTGACCAACGATGCTCACACCCCCCCTTGCCCAGCACTCTGTGTCACTTCACGACACCTCTTTTCACACTGCATCATGTTAACGCCCCAGTGGATCTTCCTCACAAGCTTCCCTGGTCTCGGTGCCCATCCCTCATTACGAGCCCCGGGAAGGAGCCGCCGAATTCTACACTGTGTCCCCCAACAAACTGGGGACGCTCCTTCAACATCTGTGCAATTTTCTCTTTTACTGTTTTCTTAGAGTTTTGTTACTTGAGCAAGTACAGTTTTCCTAATTAAAAAAAAAGGTTTTAAAAAGCCATGCAAAGAAAGAAAACAAAAGCCCACTTTTTAATGAAACTCTTGGGAGAACACACAGGAATGCAGAAGTTAAGTGCAGCCCCCTGGTCTGGTCACTAGGTGCCTTGGGCAGGTAAGCACGCCTCTTCTGGCCTCAGTTTCCCCATCTGTGAAATGGGTGTACTAACAGCCCCTGCCTCATACGCTGTGGTGGGGGTTCATGAGATGATGCATATAAAAGGCTCAGCAACCCTTCCCTCTTACGAGAAAACAAAAGAAAACCATCATCTCAAACTTGTAACGCAAAGAAAAGGCAACACACCCAGGATCCCCTGGCAAGGAGCTCTTGACATTGCCAAGCTCAGGTGGCCTGAGGGTCCTGGCCAAGTCCACCCCTGCCACGCCTCCCCGGGGTGAGAGTTGAGAGTTCACTTAGGTGCAGTCGGGGCACCCCAGGGCAGGCCCGGCTCCTCCCAGCCTGAGTTTCCTTGTCTGCAAAACTGGGACGGTCCCCTGATTCTGCCGGTCCGCGCCAAAGGGGACCATCAGAGTGGCAGGCTGCTGGGAGACCACTGAGGTTCCAGATGAGCAAACCGAGGCCCAGGCTCCGCGGCAGATCCCTGCTGCCTGGCCCTTGAACGCTCCTAACTGCCCTTGCTGCGGGGCTGCTGAATGGGGCCCTCGGTTTCACCTCCGGGCTCCCTCTGCCTGGTCACCGGATAAACCGCGACGAGGGACTGCAGAACCCCGTCGGCGCAGCCACGGAGAAGTGGACCGTGGTGTTGCCCAGGCGGGACCTCAGGGCCCGGAGCAGCCCCTTCCTCGCCCCGCCGGGAGAAGGGCACGGGGCGGGGCGAGACCCTGCGCGGGGGAGGCTCTCAGGTGGGCGTGGCCCTCGCGGCTTGACCCCCGGCGGCCCCCGTAGTTGAGGTGCCGCCGGCCCGGGCGGCTTGACCCCCGGCGGCCCCCGTAGCTCTCACCCGGTAGAGGCCGTACGTGCTCTCGGCGTGCTCGAAGGGCACGAGGCGCTCGTCGCAGAAGCCCAGCGTCCAGCGCGCGAGGCCGGCGGGCCCGGCGGGGGCGGCGGCGGCGGGCAGCTCGCGGGCTAGCATGGAGACCAGGCTGCCGCCCGACAGGCCGAGCGCGAAGCGGGCGCGGGCCCCCGCCAGGCAGCACGCTGCCCGCTGAGCCACCAGCTGCGCTAGCGACGCGCCCAACTCCTGCGGGCTCGAAAAGACCGAGATGAGGCTGGGGGCCGGCGCGGCCATGGCGACGGCGGCGGCGGGGAGGCGGCTGCGCTTCCGACGGCCGCTACTGCGCCTGCGCGAAGGCCCGCCCTGCCACACTTGTGTGAGCGCTGTGGGCGGCCGCCTGTGGCACATGCGCAGTTCTACAAGTGAAGCCACGACAGGGCCGGGCACTCGACCCTGCCCCACCCATTGATTCTTTGCCCAGTGGGCCGAGCCCTTGCCTGGGCTGGGGCAGGCGGAGCTGGAACGCTCAACCTCGTGGTGTCAGGGAGGGCCCGAGAGAGGAGTGCAAGAAGGGGACGCGGTATTGTGGCAGGAAGGGCTTCGGGAAGATTTTCTGCAGGAGAGCGCATTTTGGTGGGTTTTGAAGATTTCTCACTTTTTATCATAAATATCTTGTTGCTATTTTTGTTCTCTGTCGCTTGCTCGTAGTAAGCGCAATGAGAGTCACAGAGGTAGTGCATCTTTAAATGAGAAGCAAAGTAAGGAAACTATTCCATTTACCATAGCACCATGAAGAAATACTTAGGGATAAATTTAACAGAAGTGCAAAACTTGTACACCGAAAACTATAAAACATTGCGAAAAAAAAAAAGACGATCTAAATGAATGGTAAGACATCTCACGTTTGTGGATTGGAAAATATAATGTTAAGATGGTAATACTTCCCAATTGGCCTACAGATACAATGTAATCCCTATCAAAATTCTAACCATCTTTTCTGTAGAAATTGACAGGCTAGTCCTAAAGTTCAGAAGGAATTGCAAATGGCCCCTGAATAACCAAAACA
>RJWJ010006136.1:0-64053 GCA_004363605.1 Indri indri
GGGGGTTTGCCCTGGCTTTCTGTGGGAGTCGCCGCCTCTTGGACCTGGTCTTCCTCGTTATCACCTTCTAAGGTGATCAAGTCTACCTCTTCTTTAGGGTGAGGTACTCGAAGGTCTGTTTTAGAGTCTTCTTTCAGGATTTCCTCTGTCTGGGCAATAGCAGCCACAACATTAGGACAGTCTCTATGTTTATCTATTATCTCTAATCAAATTCCAATATGAAAAGGCAGTAACTGGAACTCTTTCAGGTCCAAATGTCTGATAAAAGTCCTCAAGGGCATCACCAACCCTTTTCCACCTTTTTATATCAATTGTGCCCTCTCGAGGGAACCAGGGGCAAATGTCCTCTATAAAATCAAAAAATTTAAACAAATCATGACCTTTAACCTTTACTCCTCGTGTCTTTAAAGCTTCCCTTAGCTGCTTAACATAAAGCTGGTGCTGACTTAATTCCTGCCCCATATTCAGACGCACTCACCTTCTGCTCCCACGCGGCAGGCTCCCGCGGCGGCCGAAGGAATTTACTTTCGTTTCACAAGCGCCGGCAACCTCGTGACTTCTTCCTCACTGGATCCCCCGTGTCCAGAGCCCCACGTTGGGCACCACTTGTCCCGACCCGTGGGGTAGTCAACGTGGACCCTGGAAGAGGGAGTGGGAATTGGGAGAGGCAGGAGACACGAGAAATGGAGACAAGTCAAAAGGTCTGATCAAGTCTCGTTTATTGGCAGTAGGGCAGAGGCTTAAATAAGGCAGAGAGAGGAAGTAGAGGGGCGGTACTTTCCAAGGTGGGAGTTTCCACATCACACGTCATATTGGAGAAATAGAAACTTACAGGCTTAGCGTGGGCCTAAACGGCCATCTTGAGTGAGTTCCCTTCGGGACTCATGGCCCCGGACAATGGGCCAGGTTACAGATAGCTGTTGCAACTTGTAGGGAGTGAATTTTCCAAACAGTAGTTATGTCTGCCTATTTTTAAATTATAAACTTAGTATTTTGATGAAAACCTTTCCAAAACGTATTATATTTTTACTTACCTTTAAAAAATGTGCTGATCATGTACGAACAATTTCTGTTGACTTCAGTTTTCATTATAAACATTTTCCTTGTACTGGGCTAGATACTCTATGCTCTTGCAGGCTCTTGAGGTGTGTGGAGATGCTCACCCCTGTGTCAACTGACTCTAGATCGCCATGTGTATTGATGATGTCCCTGCCTTCTCCACCGTCGCTGCCATTTCTGTCCGCATCTTCTTTCTAATCTGCTGTTTTCTATCTGAAGGAGACAATTTCCAAAGGAAAGCAGATCCTAGAATCATACTCTTAGAATGTTAGTGCTTGGAAAAATCTTAGTTCTAACTTCCTCATTTTACTTAGAAGAAACTGAGCCCAGAAGAGGTAGTGTTAAATCTGCAGACTTTATTGTTCACACCCTCTGAGTCTGTAAGTTTAATAAATTTAGTGCTTCTTTACTATGGAGGAAAGTGTATGAGTTTTTTGAAAAATGCCTTTTTTCCTACTTCATTTTGTCACAGCTTTGCTCAAAGTTTGATTGCCAATTAAGTTTGACATTATTGTACATTGCTTACTTTATAATAAGTAGTTAATATATTCTAAGCCTCTGAACTTCTAACTCTTCATGTGAATCTCAGTGTTTAAAAGTAATTTAATAGAAACTTGATAATATTTGTGGTTTTTTAATGATGACATAATTGGAGAGGAAGTGACAAATCCAAGAAGTGTAAAAAGAATTATTTATAAATAATGAATTGGGCACATTATAGACAAGCCACATAATAATCCACATTTAATTAGAAATTTTTAAAGAATGTTTCAGTTGGCTGTTTAAATGTTTAATTTTCTTCTTGTGGATTCTGAACTTAAATCAAACTCTGTTTTTTAAGGAATTGAAACATTTGGGAAAAATGTGGTTGTGGCTGGAAGATCCAAGAACGTAGGGATGCCCATTGCCATGCTCTTACACACCGACGGAGAGCACGAACGGCCGGGAGGTAGGTAGGACCTTGCAGATTCTGTTACTCTTGACATTTTCTTACTTTTTACATCATCAAGTAAAGACTTTTGATAATCAACTTAGCATTTGTGTGTTTATGCAATTAAAGGTTTCCTTTATTCTTCATTTAATGACATGAAAGCCTTGAAAGTCAATAAAAGAGTTACTGAAAACATGTGGCCTCTTTGTTCCCATTTTTTCTTTTGGCTGTATACACTTTCTTTAAATCCTTAACACTATAGACATTAAGAAAGCTGAAAATCGCTAGATACATAAAAATCTCATGCCTAAAAGAATAGAAAACAAAAACCCAAACCTTGAATTGTTGGATGTAGAATTCCTACAATGACAAAGTCTTAGTACTTTAGAGGTCAGCTAGTTAGTTCATTTTATAGACAAGGAAGCTGAGGCTTAGAGTTGTTAACTGATTATCTAGGTTAGACAACTAGTCATTGAATTGAAAGGAGTAGTGACACCCCAAGTCACTGAGAAAGCCCAGCAAAATGCGATGGTGTTTGAAAACATATGGCCATATTTTCCAGGTGCTTGTCATCTGAACGTCATCCTAAGACTTTGGTTTTTTCAGCAGTCTAATAGTTAGATGCTGAGCAGCTCCCCAGTGGTAGGAAGGAAATCCAGCAAAGGGGTACAGGGACATTGTTCGTGGTTGCCTCAGCCAGTGCTGCGGGCAAAGGGCACACGGGTTACTCAGCTCATCACTGCCTGCTAAGTTCTGCATCTTGTTTTAACATAGGTAAAAGGTCAAGTTCATATTCTTAATACAGTAGTTATTGGTCTATGTATGTGCTAGGGATGTTTACTACTTGCTTTATCATTTACTGCGCCTAGGCTTTTTCCCCCTAATCTGATACAGTAAGGTCTTCATTGTTTTCTTTAATTCCAAATAAGAGGGGAGATATGTTTTTGCTTTCTAATATTTAACCAGCGTGATAGACACCTACATGCTCATGTACAACACACACACACACGCACATGTATGCCCACACAACACTACATACAGATATATAGATTTCTAATCATTCTTAACCTTCGCGAATTCCACTTTCCTGATCTCAAATTTTCTGTAATACTTGTTTTAGGATCTGGGTTGACATAATGCATATGAAATAATTTTTTAAAACACAAAGCCCTGTGGAAAAATAAACCTACTCATATCTAAAATGATGAGTGATAAAGTTTTTGAATATTATTTTTCCTTTCTGTGCCTAAGAATTTAAATATTTTCAGAAATCAGTATGTGCATGTGTATCATAGTAAATTAGAGCCTGATAATGCCTCCAGGTAACTTTAAAAAGCTTTAGTTTTTGAATAGCTCTTTTAAAGACCAGCTGGTAGTATGACAGTTTTCATGGTATTCATCTCCAAAGCTGCATTCCTAGTTTCATGATTTACTTCTAGCTTCATCTATTACTAATCTATCTATTTCATAGGGTATAGTAAAGATATTGATTCATATTTGCCTTTATGTTATAGTTTCTATGTTGGGCAAGGTAAAACAATCAGGAATGTTTACCTAAGTTAACTACTTTTCTTGGGAAGTTTTGACCAAGAGCCAATAAGCAATTATTTCTTCATCTTCAACATTTTATTTTCTTATCTCGTCGGTAACATGACAAGCAGCATTATGTATCTCCATACTTTCTCATAAACTATCTTATTTAGTTCTCAATAATTCTGGTATATGTTAATGTTATTCCCATTTTATACTAAAGGAAATGAGCTTTAGAGACTTCAGAGGACATGTCCAAGCACATACAAGGAAGTAGGGTTCCAGAACCGGGAGCTGGGTGCTGACTTTGAGGTTAAAAGGATAGACAGGGAGTCAGACACCTTCATTGCCAAATCCTGTGACCTTGGGCAAGTCATCTAATTTGTGTAGGCCTCTACTTTCCTCATTTGTAAAATGATAATAATATTAATATCTCCTTACTTGGTTATTTTGAAAATTAAATGAGGTTATGGATATGAAGTACTGATTACAGTGTCTGACATATAGTAAGTTAAGTAAGCTGTTGGTACATATAGCTGTGGCTATTACTATTATTTTCATTATCGTGCTTAAGTCAATAATCTGTACCCATGCTAACCGTAAAGTGTAAAGTAACATGATCTGAGGTTAATGTTGTAGTTTTTACTTTTATTTGAAATTTGATTTTCTTTTTCTGGCACGTTTTGTATTTGCTTTTTTGGGATCATATCTAGTCTTTTTTATAATACTTTGAATAAACTCAGAATTTATAAAATCTAATTAATTAGAAACGTGACATCATTATTCTCCACATAGAACTTCTACAATGCACATTTTGGTAGGAATCAGTAATCGTACGTTACTTTCTTGATACATTTCAATTTTCAAACATTTATTTGTCTATAAAATCCCTAAGAAAATTAATTTTCCTCTTCTTTATGCAGTTTTAAATTAGGTAATACTATGTCATATAATGTGTTATTTTTATCATATCTGGATTATTTATAGACATATACATATGTAGTAAAAATATTAAAGCAAGCATGAGAAAGAAATACAAATTGATGGTAGCAATGACTTCTGGGGAAAGAATTATAGGGTAAGAATATATTACTTTATAAAATATTTTATACTTTGTATTATAAAATATTCTCACTTGAATATGTGTTAAAAATTGAAATAGGAGTGGAATTGGTTGTAATATTGGTAATTTACAAGCCAGATAGTTAAAGTCGCCTTTATCATAGTGGTACCTAGGTGCCATTATAATTACAATATCTAAAAGGTAACAAATTATGCTAAAAATGAAATTGGAAGATTTGCAATATGGGTAGTGTTTAATCTTATTTCGGAGTGTGCTGTCATGTATTATTCATGTAATGAATCATTGAGAACTGCTTACTGAAGATTTGGAGGCTGTGGGAAAGTCAATATTTCAAATGTCCATGTCTGTTAGAGCAGCAATTATGTACGGTGACAATTAGCATTGTTAGCTAATAGAGATAATGAAGGAGGATTAACTCGGCAAATTGATATCTATAGAACTTGTAATAATGACACGCACAATGGTGAGTGTTCAGCTCACACTGTGTATTTCTTTGCCAGAATACATTCAGAACCCTAATGATTCATTTTTGTCTTAAAGCCAAAGATAATTGCACTAGAGGAAAAATAGCTATACTATAATTTAGCTTGATTAATATGTATCTATTCATGGCTAGCTTTTAGTTTCGATATTAAGGACATGGATCCCAGCTTTTTTTTTTTTTTTGAGACAAAGCTTTTTATTAATTCCCCGAGGGCTTAAAATATTTGGAGGAGTGAGAATGTGCTAAAATGTTGAAGTACAAGGACATTGCTGACACTCAACATGGCGAGGAAGTGAGGAAGAAGATAGCCTGCTGCTGAGGACCAGCCCCCACAGAGGCTTTGCAGAGGACCCAGCATTTGAGCCACTGTGCAGTTTATAGAGAGCAGGTGACAGATGATTCCTGTCCTCCCAAAGCTAGTCTTGGTGATGGTGATGGGGTGCAAGGGGACATGATATATAAGTATTGGTGATACAAATTATAAATATTCAGTGGCACAAAATAAAATTTGGCATCCCTTGGTAAACATTCTGGGGACTTAGGGAATCCATGATTACTTGAGGAAGCCTGTGGTTAATTAAGGTAACATAAGGAGATTGACAGTGGAGGGTCTCTTCTTATGAGCCCCACTAATTATTAGGATGTTCGAGTATCATTGCGACCACCTATAGATCACTGTGTGTTCTTTTAACTTCTTCGTACGTGGTAACTTACCTGAATACCACTTGCTTTAGCACAAAGTCTTTATTTTTAGTTTTACCTTGAGGAAATAAGAGATAAACTCTCCAGTTTCTTTAAAACAGCTTTTTCCCTTTAAGATAACAAGGTACCATAAGGACCAAAGCATTATGTGTGGTTACTAATTGTCATGAGAGGAATTCACAACCTGATGTTATTTCAAATACTTTTAGAGTAAGCACCTCTCTACCTATGTATTTTTATTCTTATGCAGGACGTCTCATCAAAATAAGTCCCCTTAAATGGCCACAGCATGGGTCGCATGCTGCTCCTTTAACTGAAAGGTCATGGCATCATCATGGTGGCATTGATCCTGGGACCATTTTTAAGGAGTATTTTGGTAGGGCCAGCAACCAGCTGATTTTGCTTTGAGTCCCGTGGGCCCTGTGATACTCTTGATTTCTTTCAGCCAGTAATCATCTAGTACTTACTCTCTGTGAAACACTGTGGGATATGGCAGGGATCAGTATTTAGTCCTCTCTGTCCAGAAGCTGTCAGTCTGTATCTTTAGGACTCATCTTTGCAAGGTGTGTTTTCTTAAAGCACTGCAATGGCATTCAGCTGTCACACTCGAGCTGTCCTGCTGCTGCAACTCTCTGTGTCTCAGCCATTTTTTTTCTTCAAGAGGCACCCTGTCTAAGTGGAAAACCACAAGGATTTTTGCCAACAGAATGCCTTTTCTTTATGACAATTGACTCGAGTTGTGAAAATGAACATTTTTGCCAGCCTGGGAGCATTATCTCCCACCTACAGGAGGTAATAACACAGTAGTGGGTGCTTGAGGCAGTGCAACGTGATGTGAGTGGTATGTGTGATTAAGTTCAGCCCAGTGGCAGGTTGGGCCAAGCTCTCTTAGGTTTCAAAGACAGGAGCCAAATAGGAACGCCTAGGAATGCATGAGTCACTCAAAGTGATCACACCACCGGGACCGACACTCTTGGTCTTATTGGCAGTGGAGTGGAGTGGGCTATTTGCTGCCTCTGTAGAAGGAACCATTGTCCAACTGCGGCAGGGGGGATGACAGGCATTTGGTCTCTGCTGCTCCCATCCCACCACCCCCAGGTTAGAAGTACTTATCACGAGGTTTTGGGGACATTGTGTTTCGTGATGCCTCTGTGTTAATTAGCTGAATTACAGCTTTGAGTGTGGACGGTATAAGACAGAAGAAAAGAACAAATGCTAGTCCTAGTCTCATTTTCTAAACTGAATAATAGGAGCGCTGTTTCATTTTTAATGTCTCCTAAATTCAGCCAGCTAGGATCTGGAAAGTACTGTACTTGGAAAATATGTATTGTCATCAGACAACTGACACTGTTACACTGTTGAAAATAATATTAAACCGTATTTAAAATGGAAAGTGAAACTCAAATATTTCTCTGTCATTTTCTCTCTTTCTCCATCACTTTCTCACTTTCTCTATGACCTCAGAGTACTAGGCACTTGTTTTATTACTAGCACAAAGTGCCCTTTTCCAATTTCTATAAGCCTGATTTGTTCAAGGCGTCACTCGTAAGGATATCCTGTTCTGCTCCGACCTACCTTCCAGCTATTTCTCCTGTCACTTTCTCCCTGGCACTTTATGCTGAAGCTCCATGAACTACACACTGTTCCCCAAACAGACCGTTTTTTTTCATGCCTCCGCCATTATTCATCCCTTCCCTCTGCATGGAATGCCATTTTCGGTCACTCACCTCCTTTCCTCCCCCCTCCCACCCACTCCTTCAGGGTGCAGCCCATGTCCCCTAACTTTTGCAGTTTGTCTCTCCTGCCGTTGCAATACTAATCTTCTCCTTCATACACACACATAGTAAGTGTGAATTTCTCAGTAACAAATATTTTTCTTAGGCTTTTTATACTTCTGAAATTTAGCACAGGGCTCAGCATATAATAATGCATCTAGTCAGTCAGTCAATAAAGGTCTATGTTGTGTCTCCTGTGTGGCAAGTACTATGCCAGTGTGGTAGAAAATAAGACCACAAGCTAGGGATTTAAAATATGACATTACTGTTTATTGAAAAAAAAATCTTTGTATGGCAGGAAGGAAGGGGAAGAGGGAGAGAAGTAACTAGGTGCCCACCACACACTGAGTCCTTCTTATTTAAAACTCTAGGCATTTACATAAAAGGATAACTTAGAACTCCTCCTCCCCCAAGAACCAATTGTGTTTGGTAGGAGAGGAGGGTGCCTCACGACTGTCAGGAATGGGAGCATAGACATCAGGACACTGGGCAGAGAAGGGGAAGTTGGTGCTGAGCGCATTGATTCAAAGAGGTCACAGTGATTTTCCAGTAAAATATTAAGGATCTATCTTTTTGTTTAGATTTTTTTTTCTCAAACTACTGACTTGTAATGCTATCTCCTTATGAAGGGGCTCATTTCTTCATTGCTAAACATGGGGAATACAATGGTGAATAAATCAGACACTGGTCTGTTCTCCTAAGCTTACAGTCTAGTAGGAAAGGCAGTCATTAAACAATTAAGTATAAATGATTAACGAATTGTAACTATGCAAAGTGCCTCAAAGGAGGAGCAGAGCTTTCTATAAAAAGCTTAGTTGTAGGAAGGAATGAATAATTTCTAATTACAATTGTATGTGAACATTACGCCCCCTTTTTGATCTACTTTCTGTTGCTATTGTGATATGGGATGTTTTTATTGGCTACCTTCTGTTACTATTCTTTACTTAAAACTAAAAAATCCAAACTCATGGGCACATGGCAATATGTAAAATGCAATGCAAATGAGAAATAGTGAGGAAAAAGGGGAGGGGAGGGCTGGGAAAAAATGGAGCCAAAGACTTCTACTAAAAATAGGCCTATCATTAGATCTTCATGGATACATTCCCACTGTCAAGCACACTGCATATACTGGTGCTGAATATATGTTTAGTGAATTATTTAATTGAGTCTAAACTATCTCTGCTATGATTAGGTCACTAATTTCATCCTGAGCACTTGTTAGCAGGAAAAAAAATGACTAGTTATCCAATTAAGTGTCTTTAAGATTAAAAATAAACATGCTCAGGAAAAATAAAAATTTTTGATGATATTAAGAGCTAAAAGTAATTTCTCTTATAGATCCTTGTAAAAAGAAAACTATATAATAGATGGAATAATATTCATAACATGCTTTTTAATTTAATGAAAGAACAACATTTTATAGGGCTATTTCTTTTATCATTTAAGCACAGATTAAAGCTACCATTGGTATGCATTTCTCTTACCTCAGTAGACATTTCTTCTCATTCACTGTTTCTGGGTCATTCTTCTCTTCCCAACTTCTAAACCAGTGGTTTTCAGCCCTAGCTGCACACTATAATCATTAAGGGGCTTTTTACATGTAGCTGCCTAAGCCCAACACAGAACAAAACTAAATCAGAATCTTTAGAAGTTGGACCTGAGCATTGGTATTTTTTATAAAGCTCCATAGAGCAATCTAATAGCGTCAGAGTTAATAATGGCTGCTCAAAACATTTGAATGAGCCCAGGACTTAACTTTTTCTCCATAGCCATTCCCTCGGTGATCCATTTCAGCCTCATAGCTTTAAATACCACCTGTATGCCCCCCTATACTCTAAAGCATAGAACCACTGTGCATTTGACCACTCCATTTGAGTGGCCAATAAGCATTTCAAACTTACTAGATATAAGCCTCACTCCTAATCTTACTCCCCATAGTCTTCCCTGTCTTAGTGAGTGGTACCATCAGTTTACCTGGTTGCTCAATCCATCCTTGACTCCTCTCTTTCTCACACCCCATGTATGATACATTAGCAATCTGTGTAAAAATGCCTTTAATATCCCCACCTCCACTAATAAGATCTGGTTAAGACAACTGTTACCTCTCACTTGGAACACTGCAATATTTATGAACTGGTTTCCCTGTCCACCCATCTTTCACTTGTACTCTATTTTCCACGTGGTAGTTCTCAATCGTCTATGGCTTTCCATAACACCCATGACAATGTCACATCAGAATAAAATCCAAGTTTCTCACCATGATCTGGCCCTGGGCTACATTTCTGAACTCATCTCCTACCATTCTGTCTCTGAACTCGTCTCCTGACATTCTCATGCTCCATCACTGCCCCGCAGACACATCTTTCTACTTTCCTGGAGCACATCACATGTGCTCAGGTCACCTGGTTTACCCTCTACCTCGAATGCATTTTTTTCAAGTTATTTACATAATTTATTTCCTCACTTCCTTCAGGTTTCTGCCCAAATGTCACCTCCTCAGGCTGCCCCTGACTATCTTACCAAAATAGCATCTAGCTTCTACAGAGAGTTTCTCTGTAGAAAGTGGTTTTTAAATTTGTCTTATTTATTTATTTATTTTTCATGTAAAGATGCAGTAACATCTGTACTGTTCTTTATATAAAACTAAGAGAGAAAGAAAGCAATGCACAAATCTAGAATCTAGAACCTTTAGACTTCTGAAAACATTTGTCTAAAACAGAACTTAGGTTTTTCTCCATTGTATGCTATTCTGTTGATGACTGCTGAATTTTCCTTCCTGCAATTTTCTCTGAGTAATTTCTTTTTTAAACCAGACCATGACATGTGTTAATGTATTGATAATGACTCAGTTTTTCCTTATGAAGAAAAAATGACAAAGCAAAACCCTACCTGTGAGGTTCTAGCTTAGATTCAGTTTGCCATTTGCTTCATCTGCTGATTCAGGTTCAAGCAGGTGTTTGAAGGTTTGACTCGTGGAAAAGGGAGATGAGGCTTATTCTGTGTTGCCATCAAAGACAGATCTAGAATCATGGAAGAAGTTCCAAAATGGTAGACTTCAGCTCTCATAAGGATGAAGTTTCTAACAGTTAGGACTGAATAATGTATGCTCTTACATTTTTATGGAAAATGATATCTCAATAGGAAAGGATAGGAAAAGCATAATCAAAGGGAATTGATGCAGAAGCAAAACAAATTCCTACTCATATCAAGAATCTGTCTTCTTTGAGACATTTAACTTCCCCATGCCTTTCTCAGATAGAGTAGATACTGATGCTCTTGCTAACACTATAACTTATAGCTAGCTCCTTCTAACATGGAACTTAGCATATTGTATTATGATCCTTGTTTAAATACCACTTTTCCATATGAGAGTTTTATGTATCCCTATAGCCTGGCATGATTCTGGGATTATTTGCTTGTTTGTTTGTTTGTTTTTAAATTTCGGAATATTACAGGGGTACAAATGCTTTGGTTACATGATACCTTTGCACAACCCAATTCATAGCTACAGGCATGTCCATCACCCAGACAGCATGTATTGCATCCGTTGGGTGTCAATTTACCCATCCCCTCCTCCTGCCTCCCACTTGCCCTACACACAATAAATGTTACTTACGTATGTGCACATAAATGTTGATTGATTAGTACCAATTTAATGGTGAGTACGTGGTGTTTGTTTTTCTGTTCTTGTGATACCTCACTTAGAAGAATGGGCTCCAGCCCCATCTAGGTTAATACAAGAGATAATTCACCATTTTTTTTATGCCTGAGTAGTAATCCACGGTATACATATACCACATTTTATTAATCTACTCATATATTGATAGGCACTTGGGTTGTTTCCACATCTTTGCAACTGTCAATAGTGCTGCTATAAACATTCTAGTACAGGTGTCTTTTAAAAATTTTTTTTTATTTCAGCATATTACGGGGGTACAAATGTTTAGCTTATGTATATTGCCCTTTCCCTACCCGAGGCAGAGCTTCAAGCATGTCCATCCCCCAGACAGTGCGCATCACACCCATTAGGTGTGTATATACCTGTCTCCTTCTCCCCCCTCCCATCTGCCTGACACCCCATGAATGTTATTACTATGTGTGCACTTAAGTGTTGATCAGGTGTCTTTATTTTATAGAATGTCTTTTTTTTCCTTTGGATAAATACCCAGTGAGGGGATTGCTGGATCAAACAGTAGTTCTACTTTTAGTTCTTTAAGGTATCTCCGTACTACTTTCCAGAGAGGTTGTACTAGTTTGCAGTCCCACCAGCAGTGTATGAGTGTTCATATCTCTCTGCATCCACACCAACATTTGATGTTTTGGGATTTATGATATAAACCATTCTCACTGGTGTTAAGTGATATCTCATTGTGGTTTTGATTTGCATTTCCCTGATGATTACAGATGTTTAGCATTTTTTCATATGTTTGTATCTTCTTTTGAAAAGTTTCTGTTCATGTCCTTTGCCCACTTTTTAGTGGGGTTGTTTGATTTTTTCGTGCTGATTTTCCTGAGTTTATATAGATTGTATTATAGTTATCAGCCCATTACTGAATGTATAGCATGCAAATATTTTATCCCATTCTGTAGGTTGTCTATTCGCTCTCATGATAGTTTCCTTGGCTGTGCAGGAGCTCTTCAATTTGATCATGTCCCAATTTATTTATTTCTGCTGTTGCTGTGATTACTTTTGGGGTCAGCTTCGTAAATTCTTTGCCTAGGCCAGTGTCTGTAAAAGTTTTTACAACATTTTCTTCTACAATTTTTATGGTTTCATGCCTTAGGTTTAAGTCTGTTATCCATGATGAGTTGGTTTTTGTGAGAGGTGAGAGGTGAGAGGTGTGGATGCTATTTCAGTCTTCTACATGTGGCTATCCAATTTTCCCAGCACCATTTATTGAATAGGTTGATTCTTTTCCCTAGTGTATGTTTTTGTCTCCTTTGTCAAAGATCAAATGGCAATACGAGGATGGTTTTATATCTGGGTTTTCAGTTCTGTTCAGTTGGTCTATGTCTCTGTTCTTGTGCCAGTACCATGCTATTTTGATTACAATTTCCTTGTAGTATAGCTTGAAGTCTGATAAATTGATGCCTCCTAATTTGTTCTTTTTGCTTAAGATTGCTTTGGCTATATGGGGTCTTCTCTGGTTCCATATAAAGCATAGAATTATTTTTTCTAGATCTGTAAAAAAATTATTTTTTCTAGATCTGGGTATTTTAATAGGGATTGCATTGAATATGTAGATCACTTTGGGTAGTATAGACATTTTAGCAATGTTGATTCTGCCGACCCGTGAGCACGGTATAGATTTCCACCTGTTTACATCCTCTGCTGTTCCCTTCTTCAGTGTTTTATAGCTCTCCCTGTAGAGGTCTTTTACCTCCTTAGTTAAATATATTCCTAGGTATTTCATTTTCTTTGTTGCTACTGTGAAAGTTCTTGAGTCTTTGATTTGGTTCTCAGCTTGACTGTTGGCATATATGAATGCTACTGATTTGTGTGTATTGATTTTGTAACCTGAGACTTTGCTGAATTTATTTATCAATTCCAGTAGTTCTTGGGAAAATCTTTGGGGTTTTCTTGCTATAAGATCATATCATCAGCAAAGATTGATAATTTGACCTCTTCTGCCCCCATGTGGATACCCTTGATTTCCTTCTCTTGACTGATTGCTCTGGCTAGGACTTCCACCACTATGTTGAATAGAAGTGGTGATAGAGGGCAACCTTGTCTGTTCCAGTTCTAAGTGGGAATGCTTTCAATTTTTCCCCATTCAGTATGATTTGGCTGTGATTTTGTTGTATAAGGCTTTTATCATTTTGAGGTAAGTCCCGTCTATGCCTATTTTGTTAAGCATTCTTATAATAAAAGTGTGCTGAATTTTGTCAAATGCTTTTTCTGTGTTGATTGAGAGGATCATATGGTCTTTATTTTGCTTCTGTTTATGTGGTGAATTGTATTTATAGATTGGTATATGTTGAACCATCCCTGCATCTCTGGCATTAAGCCCAATTGTTTGTGATGGATTATTTTTTTTGATGAGCTACTGAATTAAGTTTGCTAGGATTTTATTAAGAATTTTTACATCTATATTCATAAGGGATATTGGTCTGTATTTTTCTTTTTTTGCTTAGTCTTTTCCTGGCTTTGGTATCAATGTAATGTTGGCTTAGTAAAATGTGAAGGAAGGAAGATTCCTTCCTTCTCAATGTTGTGGAATAATTTCTGCAGTTCAGGTACAATTTCCTCTTTGTAAATTTGTTAAAATTCGGGTGTGAAACCATCTGGTCTGGGACTTTTTTTTTTTTTTTTTTGGAAGATTTTTTATTGCTGCTTCAACTTCAGTATTTGGTGTTAGTCTGTTCAGGAATTCTATTTCTTCCTGATTGAGCCTACGGAGGCTGTGTGTTTCTAAGAATTTGTCCATTTACTCTAAGTTTTCAAGTTTATGTGCATAGGGATTTTTATAGTATTTAGAGATGATATTTTTTATTTCCATGGTATCATTTGTAATTTCTCCTTTTTCATTCCTAATTGAGCGTATTACAATTGTTTTTTGTTTTTCTGCTTCTGGATAATCTAGCAAAAGCCCATCAATTTTGTTCATCTTTTCAAAGAACCAACTTTTTGTTTCATTAATCTTCCATGTAGTTACTTTGTCATTGATTTCATTTAGTTCTGCTCTGATCTTGGTTATTTCATTTATTCTGCTGGGTTTGGGATTGATTTGCTATCTGTTTCCAGTTTTTTGAGACAATTCATTAGATTGTTGATTTGTGATCTTTCTGTCTTTTGGATGTAGGCATTTATGGCTATTAATTTTCCTCTTAGGACTGCTTTAGTTGTATCCCCTTTATTATTTATTTCAAAGAATATTTTCATTTCTATCTTAATTTTCTCCTTTACCTGTCATTCATGAGTAGTTTGTTTAGTTTCCATGACTTTTTGTAGACATAAGTGTTTCTATTGGAGTTGATTTCTAATTTTTTTCCACTGTGGTCTGAGAAGAGGCATGGTTTTATTTCTGTGTTTTTAAATTTGTTGAGCCATGTTTTATGGCCTAGGATGTGATCAGTCTTAGAGAATGTCCCATGAACTGATGAGAAGAATATATATTCAGTGGTTTTTGGGTAGAATATTCTGTAAATATCTGTTAGGTCCATTGGTTCTGGAGTTCTGTTTAAGTCCATTGTTTCTTTGTTTATTTTCTGTTTGGAGGATCTGTCCAGTTCTGTCAGAGGGGTATGTAAGTCCCCAAATATTACGGTGCTGCTGATTAACATTTTGTTTAGATCAAGTAGGATTTGCTTTATGAATCTAGGTGCACCTGTGTTAGGTGTGTAAATATTTATAATTGGTATGTCTTCTTGTTGAATTCTTCCCTTTACCATTATATAATGACCATGTTTGTCTTTCATTACTTTTGTAGACTTGAAGGCTATGTTGTCTGATATGAGAACAGATACACCAGCTTTCTACTGGTTTCCATTTGCATGGAATATTGTTTTCCATCCCTTCGCCTTGAATCTCAATGGGTCATTGTGTGTTAGATGTGTTTCCTGGAGACAGCAGATACTTAGCTTGTACTTTTTTATCCATTCAACCAGCCTATGTCTCTTCAGTAGGGAGCCTAAGTGATTCTCATTTATGGAAATAATTGACAAGCAGGGTGGATTTCTGTTCATCCTGTTGAGTAGAACTTTGTTGCTTTGTTTTACCTGTTGATGTATTGTGGTATCTGGCCTTTGACCTTCAACTTTTGGGTGATTTTACAATGGTGGGTGTCTATTTTGCTAATCCATGTATAATGTAGTTCTGAATACTTCCTGTAGGCCTGGTCTTGTCTTAACAAATTCCCTCAGGGTTTGCTTGTCTGAGAAAGTCTGTATTTCCCCCTCATGTATGAAACTTAGTTTTGTAGGATACAAAATTCTATGTTGGCCATTATTCGTTTTGAGAAGAGTGAGAATTGGGCCCTAATCCCTTCTGGCTTGTAAGGTCTCAGTTGAGAAGTCTGCAGTTAGTCTGATGGGTTTTCCTTTGTAAGTTACCTGCTGCTTTCACGTTATTACTCAGAGGAGTGCCTCTTTTATGTTTATTTTGGCCAGTCTGATGACTATGTGTTGTGGTGATTGCCTCTTTGCAATGAACCTCCCAGGAGCCCTTTGAGCTTCTTTTTCCTGGATATCTAGATTTCTAGGAAGGCCAGGGAAATTTTCCTCAATTATTCCCTCAAGTAGGTTTTCCAACCCTTGTGTATTTTCTTCTTCACCCTCAGGGATGCCTATGATTCTTATGTTAGGCCTCTTTACATGATCCCATATTTCTTGTAGGCTTTGCTCATTCCTCTTATTTCTCTGCTTTATCTCCATACCTGATTTGATTAATTGAAAGGTGTTGTCTTCAAGCTTTCAGATTCTTTCTTCTGCCTGATCTAACCTATTCATAAGGCTTTCCAATGTGTTTTGTAAGTCCTTGAATGAATTTTTCATTTCCAGAAGTTCTGTTTGATTTTTCTTTAATATTTTAATTTCTTTAGTGAATTTTTCATTCATTTCCTGCATTGTTTTTGTGGTTTCTTTGTATTGGGTTTCCATTTTATCTTGCCTTTCACTGAGTTTCCTTACAATACATGTTCAAAATTCTTCATCTGTCATTTTTATATTCTGCTTTTGGTTGGTATCCATTGTTAGCTAGTGTTCCTTTTTGGGGATGTCCTTTTGCTCTGATTCTTCATGCTTCTGGAGTTCTTTCAGTGATTGCTTCTCATCTGGAGCAGCTGTTGCTTCTTAGTTTGGGATTTTCTTTTGTTTAGATGATGATACACCCAGTTTATTTCCTAAGCCAGTAGGTGGTGCTTGTGGGTGAGAATCAACCACACCCTGTATGATTGATTCAGTAAATGCTGTAAAGTGTGTGCAAATTGACCTCCCTGTCAGTAAGGTGGCACTTACCAGAAGGAACAAGCTGCAATATTGCTTTGGGGTCCTGTGACAATCTCTTGTTCCTCAGGAGAAGCACTCTAATCCCCTAGGTGGTGGGTTAGGCCCTGGAAACTCCAGGTGAGTCCTTTTCACCAGAGCAGAGATGGGTGGGGGAGGGAGGCAGGGCAGGGCTGGGCTGGGTGAGCCTACCCTCAAGCTCCAAATGCTGGCAAAGTGTCCGCTTTGGCAGGGGTCAAAGGTCTGCTCCTTACCTCTGGTGAAAGCTGCCAGGGAGGAGCTGAAGTGGCCTCATTCAACCAGAAAGTCTGTGTGTAGAGACAGGACTTCTGAGACCCACAATCCAGCAGTCTGGAGCAGGCTTCACTCCTTTCCACTGTCCCCTATTCCATGGTTTCTCCTGGGCGTCTGCCAGCACAGAAGACCTCAATCCAGCTGAGCTCCCCCATGATTATGATGCTGGCCAGGAGGTTCCCTGCCCAGGCTTCTGGCCTGAGGTTGCTGTGCAGCCCTTCTGTGGAAGGAAGGGTGCCCCATGAGCATGCTGCAGCTAAGATCCACACTGCACTCTCCCCACTGATCTGCCCCTGCAGGCACCCACACCTCCTAAGACTAATTCACAAATATCTTCTATGTGCCCCCAGGCAAGAAGATTGTGACCTGGGACTATGGGGTCTGTCCTGCAGGCCCCTCCCTGGGGTCCCAGAGATCAATCCCTGACCATGCCAGGGATAAGGATGGTGGTCCCAAGTCACCCATGAAGTGCCCATGCTTGTTCGATGTCCTTCCACATCAGTGTGTGCTACTCTGATGGGGCTGCCAGGCAAGCAGCAGCAGGGAGAGACAGTAGGGAACTCATAATCCAAGGACCCCCCAGTCTGCTCCAGGACCCCAAAAGAAAAGGTCTGAGCTCCACTCCCTATAGAAGCCTCCGTGTGGCAGTTGAATTGTCTTTCTCAGCAGCCATGAGTTAAAGATGAGAAGGGGACAAAAAGTGTCTGGGTGGAGGAAAGTCTGCACTCTGGTCATCTCTGACCCTCTCTCCAGGAGGCAGTCCACCCAGAATGACCAGGCTCTGGAGTCTCGCAGATTACCCAGGACCTACTGGACCCTGTGGCTCCTGCAGTCTGGGCTGGAGTTGCAAAATGTGTGGGGATGAGCAAGATGGAACCTGAAGAGTTGAAGCCCCAGGGGGAGGACAAAGGTGCAGGATGGGTAGACAAGCAATATGGCGCCTGCCATCTGGCTTGGGTCTGTGGGGCAGGAGGCGCCCCAGGGGTGCTGGGAGCCTGGTGCCCTGTCCACAAGATGCTTTCTACTCACTGGTGCAGCAGTCTCTGGGCTCGTATGGGCAGAAGGTCTCTCTAGCAGCTTGGGAGCCCACCAACAGTCCTAGATGCAAGGGAGAGACAAATTAACCATTCCACTTACCCTTCTTGCTAGACTCCAAGCTTCTCAGGGCTTAATCTCAGTTGATGCCTTTCTCCTTACAGTTCTGCTCTGCATTCTCTTCCTGTGGAGTCTCCTATAGGTTCAGGAACCATTCCATCAGGCCCTCATCATATCTATGTCTGTCTGTCTGTTTTTTCTCTTTCATCTAAAACTTCTCCTTCTTACTGAGATGCTCTGGCTGGTCATGTCTCTGGTCTGCCATCTTGGCTCTGCCCTTTCCTCTGTGATTATTTCTTGATTACTGAGTAAATGAAGGTAGAGAGTAGCCTTCAAATATCCAATAAAAGTGAATTCCTTATTTGGGTAATTTTAACAAAAAAGATGATATTCAGAAATGAAGCAGATTGTGCTGTTTGTTCTAGCTTTATTTTTTGATAGGAAATATTATTTTCCTTAAATTGACATTCTAGGTTAATTGTCATCAACTTTTGCTATAATATGTTATTTTGGATAAATTACAGAGATAATGATAGTTTAGAAGACTGATCAGATGGCTCCTAGTAAACAATTCTTGATTAACTCTGGTGTTTTACACAGTAAGGAACATATCTTGCCCACCAGTTAGCAACTGAGTTCTAACAAAGTCTAAGATTCTAGGAGATTGGTTCTAAGTACAGCTGGTCCTTTGTATCTGCAGGTTCGACATCTATGGATTCAATACCAATTGAGGATTAAAAATATTTGAAAAAAACACTAAACAATACAAATAAAAAACCAATGTAATGTAATAACCATTTACATAGCATTTACATTGTATTAGGTTTTATATATAATCTAGAGATGATTTAAAGTATGTACGAGGATATGCATAGATTATATGTAAATACTATACCATTTTATATCAGGGACTCAAGCATCCACAGATTTCAAAATCTGCAGGGGGTCCTGGAACCACTCCTCTTTCTTGCACATACCAAAGTTCAATTGTGTTTTATTCTTCCTATGTCTCAGAAACATAATGTAAAGCACTAGGCACAAAATAGTTGCTTAATACTCTGCTTATAAAAAAATTTTTATCTGGGTCCGTGTGATAGAAAATGAGGCCCTCTCCCAGATTATTGTCATATGCATTATAGGAGGATACAGCTGAGTGTGGGAAAAAGTCAACTGAGGGTCAGAGATAGGCATCATTCTGCAGAGTAGCTGCTGCAGCTTGTTAGTACTGGTTACCCTGGGGAGAATGGTAGGAGATAGAAAGGATTAGGTGCAGTAAAACGGAGGATTAGTTGAAGAAAATTAATGGGGGATCAGAATTGAAAATAGGAATGATAAGAATTTTCACAATGGCAAGTAAGATGGGTTAAATAAAAATATAGTTAGCAGGAAAGCTAGGTAATAGGACCAGGAATAGGTACCAGGATGCTCACCAGCAAGGGTCACCAGAGGCAGAAAAGTCCGAGGCATTGCTTAAACACAATTGCTTTTAACTCCTTCTGTGCACCTTTCTTTGTCATCAGGTCTCCCGAATAGCAGGCTGAAAGCCTTTCCATGGCTTAGTATTGGTATAGTGATAAACTCTGATCAATAAAGCCTCAATGTGACTTCGATATTTTCCATGGACATGGACACACAAACTCAGTTAGGAGTAGCAAGTTAACCTGAGATTATTGAGGAGGGAGTGGAGTTCCCTACAAGAGCTTCCCATGTAGATTTAAATTCATGTTGATATTTTTTTTCTTTTGCTTGAAACTTTACAGATTGTTAATTAAATGAGCATACAATTCACTGGATTATTAATATCATGTTATCTCTCAATTTCTTGCTGAAATCATCAGCAAGAAATTGCTGGAAATGGGAAGATTTTGTTTTAATTTTGATTCGTTTTTTGTAGGGTTTTGGGAGGCTCTCATTTGAATTAGAGAAACTTCGGTGGGTTGCTACAGTATAAGTTGACCTTTCTAAATATGGAACAGGACTAAGATGGAGATTGGTGGGTGGGTGCCTCATAATTTTGGTACCTTAAGATGGTTATAAATATATAGCAGACATTTTTTATTTGTTTTATAGTGAGTGAAAGAGAAAAACCCAGGGAGACTTATAGATTTTTACTCTAAATAACTGGGCAGAAGGTGGTACCATTGACTAAAATGAGAAAGACTACTATCAGGTAATGCTAATTACCAATCATTGTTTTTTCCTTTTCAAAGTTTTCCTGGTTATTTTATTTTTCCATATTAACTTTAGGATCAAATTACATGCTTCAAAAAAACCACAAGTACCGTTTTTTGAAATTGAAATTGTATTACATTTGTAATGAATATAGAAAAATTTATCTTTATGGTGTTGAATCTTTCTATTCAAACTCATGGTTTATCATTCTAATTCCTCAGTCTTATTTATGCCTTTCGGTGTTGTTCTAGAGATTTTCTTTTACTACATAGATTTTGCATATTTCTCATTAACCTTATTTCTAAGTATTTTATCTTTTGTACTGCTATTTTAATGGAGTCTTTTTTTCCAATATATACTCTAAGATGTTATACATGAAAGCTATTTCCTTCTGTATATTATTTTTTACTTGGTTAATTTATTGAATTTTCTCAATATAATATTGTTCCAGTTTTTAGATGTATTTATCAAATACATTTTAACTTTTATGTTTATTAATTTTTTCTAATTTCTTTTTATTTCATTCTTTATCTAACATTTTAAGGTAAATGACACATTTATTTTCTTATTTTTTATTGATATAATTTAGGGCTATACATTTTTTCTAAGCATTGATTTATATTTATTTTATAAGCTCTAAAATGATGTGCTTTCATTATTTATCTTTCTAGAAATTCTACAATGTTATTTTGTGTTTTGACCCAAGACTTGTTTAAAATGGGGTTTTTTTTAAACTTCCAAAGGAAGGGCCTTTTTATTTCTGTTTTTGTCAATAATTCTAACTTCATTGAGTTGTGATCAATGAAAATTACATATAGTTTGCCTAATTATCTACTTTGGGTATTAATTAAAATTTCTTTGTAGCCCAAATCATATCATTTTTAAAAAATCTTCTTTGGGCACATGAAAAGAAAATGTATTATCTATTCTCAGAGTTTTATATATTATAATCAGATATATATCATTAATTTTTTTATTTGCATTTTCTATATTCTTGATCTGTCATGAATTGAGAAAGGTGATTAATATCCAGCAAATACCATGTATTTCTATTTATACTCATGTCTCCTGTAATTTTTGCTTTATGAATTGTTTCTTTTATATTTGTTACTCATATTTACTATTGTTTTATCTTCATTTGAATCACTCCTACATAATGCGTACCTCTTTGTCTTACTTAATGCTGAATTTTTCCTCGTGTGATGAGAGCATCATCCTTTTTTGGTTTTTGGTCAGTTTCCTGCTATATGTTTGCCTGTATTTTGTTTCCAACATTTCTGAATTCTTAATAACTTTGTTTTAGGTGTATCTGATATATGTTATAAAATTAGTGTAGTAAAGAATTAGATTTTGCTTTGTGAGTCACTTTGAAGATATTGTTCTTTTAAATAGATGACTTAGGAAAATTTATATTTATTTTTATGATAAATATATATAGTGGGAACTATCATTATTTTCTGTTCTGTTGTTTTTATGTTTTTTTATTTTTTACATTTTTTTTCTTTTTGTGCATTTTTTTAATATTTAGGAAGGTTTTTGGTTTCCTTAGTAAAGATAACATTATATAATACTCTTAATTCTCTATTTCTTTATAAGGTATCTATTGAGACTCTAATAAAATAAATGATAAAATGTTTCCATTTCCTCCCTGATTCCATTTCTTTTGTCTCCTGCCTGGTATTTGCCAATAAAAAATTATTTTTCATAGTGTTTACTTTATACTTTTAAATATTCTTATACTTTTATTATTTGATTAGTCAGCCTTAAATGATATATGTTGATTCCGATTATTATGTATTAGACAATGAGCAAACTTTCTCATTTTTGCCCTTCCCATTCTAATTTTCTTAGTTGCCTTATTTCTACGTAGGCAAGCAAATAGCATTTACATTTGTCTGCGTCTTACTCTGCTTTGTGCTGCTATAACAGAATACCACAGGGTAGGTAATTTACAAAGAACAGAAATTCATTTCCTCACAGTTTGGAGGGCGGAAGTCCAAGATCGAGATGCTGGCATCTGTAGGGCCTTCTTACTGTGTCATCCCGTGATGGTGGAAGGCAGAGGGGCAAGAGAGGGCGAGAACAAGACAGAAGGGGGCTGCGCTCATCCTTTTAAGGAATGTATTCCAGCAATAACAGCATCAATCCATTCATTAGATCTAATCACCTCTTAAATGTTCCAACTTTTAATATTATTACAATGGCAATTGAATTTCAACATGAATTTGGGAGGGACATTCAAACCATCAGTCTATCATCCCAATCCCCACACTTTCTTAATGTCTTAGTTCTATAATTAAATATATTCAAACTCTAACGGTTCTTTTGCCAGTTTCCTCAAACATATTTTGATTAATTAAAGTGCATCTTTAAGCACTTTCCTTGGAAAAACTTTATAGGAACAATATTTCCTGAATTATTACATTTTCAAAATTGTTTACAACTTTTTATCTTGGAGGTAGTTGACTGGATACAAAATCCTGGACTCCCAATTTTTTTACGAGTCACTTATAGGTATTGCTGTGTTAGTTTCTGGGATTGAATGCAGAGATCTGAATTTTTGTCTGGTACTAATAGGATTCTTTTTTTAATCTTTAAAATCCAGGAACTTTACTAAAATATGTCTCAGCGTAGACCATTATAGTTCACTTTGTATGGATTCAATTCTTTTTTCCCCCATTTTTTATAACCTGAAGTTCTAATTTTTAAAAATTTTGGTAAAATGTCTAGCCATAATGTTCAACTTTTCTATGACATTTTTTGTTGAGTTTATTGATATGTTGGTAAATCTTTAAATTTTTGTTTTGCTTTTGCTTTGCCTTATTTTTTCTTGGTTCTGCCACTTTCTAAATATATCTTTTAATTTAATTTTTAAAAACTTGCATGTAGTAAAAGTCACTCTTCTTGATGCACAGTTTCATTAGTTTAGACAAATGCATATAGGCATCTATTAGATAACTAGTCTAGTCACCACCAGAATCAAAATACCTTCATTCCAAAATGCACCCCCAAATTCCCCCAGGTTGGGCCTTACACAGCACCCTTTTATTGATGCTGCATCACATCCATTTTTATTACTCATTATTGAGTGAGTTGAATTTCTGGGATCTCCTGTTTACGACACTTCTGGTGGGGGTCAGGAAGGAGGTGCTGGGCAGTCTTCTGACTCCTTCCTGCTTCCACAGAGCAGGCTGCTTCCTACTGAAATGGCTCCTCTCTGGGGCTGTGTTATCACCCACTCTCAACTGTGCTGGGTCCAACAAGGCTACCTGCCTTTATTTCTATTCTCTCTGCCTTGATTGAGAAAACCATATTTTTTGCACGTTGGAGTGAACGCTTCACCTTCAGGAAGTATCTTTTTGCAGTCGTTTTCAGAACTGCTGCTGCTGGCCATCTCGTCATTGTCTGCACTTCTTTGCTGCCTTTCTCCCTGTGTGATATCGACTACCTGCTGCTTTGGGTAACTCTTATGTGTCTTTGGAGTCTGCGGAAAATATGTTTTCTAGTTTTCTCTAAAAATGGAGATTTTGCAGTTTTTGTTGTTGTTAACTGTGTAGCATTTGCACATCTTCCAGGAGGAGAAGAGAGGACATAGTCTCACACAGCCGTGGTTACCAAAAACCCTTCTCTTGACTGCAGGTCATCACCACCTTCTCCCCACTGCTCTTCGTCGGCTCACATTTTAAATGTTGGAGTCTTTCAGGCTGCTTGCCTCTCTTATTCAACCATCACTGCTTTCAAGTTTTCATGCAAAAACTTCCTGTTAAATACTAGACCTCTCCGCTCTTTTCTAAACACATCATTTCCACGTTGGTTCATGTTTTTTCTGCTATTCTTTTAGCTTGGAACGCCCTTTTCTTCCTTTCCTGATTGGTATACTCCTATTCATGCTTTAAGACGTAAATAATATATATTGCTTCCTTTAGGATCCCTTCCTTGACACTTTCCCCAGACAGAATCAGCCTTTCACCTGTGAACCACACTATGTCGCCCATTTTCAGTGCACTTACCGTGTGGTTTTCAGTATTTGTCTGTCATTATCAAGCCAGTGAGTATCCCCTAGACTAATGTATTAGCCAGTCAGTACAGAATTTTAAATCCGGGGTTTCTAGGACCCTGCTTACAGCTTTCCTGTGATGGTCAGCACTTACCCTCATTTGGTCTCATTTGATTTTCCATGCATTCGCTTGCAGGGTACAATATTTTGAGTCAAGGAGATTTCCTTATCAACTTTTGCTCTCAGAGTGATGAGTCATGTCAAAACAACTTTTCTACTCTTAGGAAATAACTGGAACTCTTCTAGGTTTAGAGCATTTGTAAAATTTGAAAAAGCTCAGTAATTATTAATGGAAATTCTTATGCATTCCAGGTGATGCAACTGTGACAATAACTCACAGATACACCCCCAAAGAACAATTGAAGATCCACACTCAGCTGGCAGACATTATCATCGTCGCTGCAGGTGAGTCCTTAGTGACTGTTACTTGGTGGAATGTCACCAGCAGAGTAATGCCCTCCCTAATTGCTGACAGGTTTGAAAGAACAGCTTCTTGGGAGAGTTAAGTATATGTCTGACGAAATTCTGTCAACTGGGTTCTGTCTCCTGGCAATCATCACATTGGCCCATCGTGCCTACGTTAGCATTTGTTACTTCATCATGGAAAACCCAAACAGCCTTTGGGATGACAGATTAAGTACAAGAACAAATGCGTATTTTGCCAATTGCTTTGCAAACATGATTGAACAGCATTTACAACAAAAGGTCAGTGCAGGTCAATAATGTACTGGGGCTATGGGGAAAAAATGAAACCTGTACTTTCAAGTTGTATTAGTGAAAATAGCATGTTGGGGTGTGGGGAAGAGATAGCCACTGCGCTGTGCCGGCCACACCCAGGCTGAAGAATTATATTCTAGACTTTAGGGGAAAAGTTAATGGATGAGACCATTGTCCAAAGGAGAGCATCTAGGATGAGAATCTTTCTGTAAAAGATGACATATGAAGTTTGGTCTGATGAACTGAGGATGTTTGGTCTGGAAGAGAGAAAGTATGACCTAAAGAGATACAATAGATTTTTTTGTGTGTTTTGTTTTGTTTTGTTTTTACATTAGAGGGGGGGAAAAAAAACCCAAACCCAAACCTTTAAAGTAATAAGAGCTGCCTCAAAGTTACCAGTTTTTGAGATAGTGAGTTCCCTCCCTGTCACTGTGGTGATTAGGAAGACAGATAAAAACGTAAGCAGGACCTTGGAGAGCATTATTTTTGTCAGTGTTTACCAGCTCGTGCCCCCATTTTGAGTGACAAAAATGTTTCACGTCTTCTTTCAACATGGTTAAAATATTTTTACAAATTAAAGGTCATGGCTAAAAACACACATAAGCAGTTGTGATTATTGTGAACATACATTCTCTGGGGAAGGTGTCGGGTTCCTTCTTTACTCTCTGCCGCTTAGAACCATTCTAGAGAGTTTCCATGTATTGAGCCCAGGGTTGGGGTCATTGAGTTTTAATGTTTCCTCCAGTTCTGAGATTCTGTTATTTTATATTTTAATATATAAAAGAAAGTTTTATGAAGTACATATGTGTTGATATATGTATTTACTTATTATAGAAGAAGATTAAATTTATTTAAATGTATTTGTGTTCTGAAGGGTAATATGACAACAAAGATATTTTAGAACATAGAAAGGGCTCAAGTTTAGAGGTATTGTGTATATTTCAGAGTTTATTGTATTATTCTGATTTTAATTAAATGTGAATAATTTTGAATAATAAAGGGAATATTAAATTCATTCACTCAATACATACTGAACTCTTACTATGCAGCAGGAGCTGTTTTAAATTGTAGAGATACAGCAGTGGACACAAATGAAAAAATCCTAGTCCTTGTAGAGCTTATATTTTAGTGGGAGAAATAGCAAACATATAAACAATACAGTATAATGCCAGGTAATGATAGGTGCTATAATGAAGTTGGGTGAAGGAATAGCATGTGTTGGGGGTACTATTTTAGATACATTGTTCAGCGAAGATCTTTCTTGGGAGGTGACCTTTTCAGTAGAGTTCTTGTCTTGGGCATTCTCCATTTTCCCACCAGATTCAATCTCTGCCCTTCCTTGCCCTACTCTGGGCCAGAGAGGCTGACTAATGAGGATGGCCTTGCCTGTGTTTCTCCACCACTGGCTCCTAGCAAGGTTTGGCACCAGTAGGAAATTTGAGGGAGAAGGAGAGAAAGGTCAGGGCAGGGTATTTCTTCTGTGTCAATGGCTTCTGCTAAGGACTTTCTGCCCCACTGCTCTGGCTCTCATGGGGCTACAATAACACTCTTCCCTCCCCCTGCCCCTTCAGGCCTAGGGATGGTACAAGCTTCCTCCTATTTCTAATGTCTAAGTACCTTAACAGCTCTTGTTCTCATCTTAATCCCGAACACACCTCTGTAAAAGTTCCTTCATTATTTTTTCTTCTTATCCTGGTTTGAGGTAGTTTATTGTTCTTAGGGGGGACCCTGACAGAAGCAGATCTGTATGAAGTGAAGGAACACATCCAGGAACCATCTGGGAGGAAGAGCATTCTAAGCAGAGGGAACAGCAAGTACAAAAGTCTTTAGGGAGAAGCATGCTTTGTGTGTTCTAGAACACAAATGTTTGAATGATTAATATTATATATTCTGATTTTAATTAAACATTAATAATTGTGAGTATACTGGTAGGAAATGCTGTTGGGAAGGTAGCCAGGGATAGATCATGTAGGACCTGGTAGGCCATGGTGAGGACTTTAATGTAAGCCAAGAACGGGTGAGAGAAAATTGATATGGTCTGACTTATGTTTTTAAGGGATTGCTCAGGCTGTGTCAGAGAATTGACTCTAGAAGGGCAACAGTAGAAACAGAAAAAAAGTTATTGCAATTTCATTTAATGGATCTAGGTTTTTCTCAAATTTGTTTTGTATTTGAATGTACAAAAAAAGTTTGATGAAATAATAAAGCGAATAATGATAGTTTAAATTAGTTTCAGCCAAATTTAATTCAGTATTTTGTTTTTATATAGGCCCTTTTCTGGAACCCAGGATATATCTGTGATAACTCCTACAGCAGTAATTTGCTCCTCATAGAGTAAAAATAGAAATGTTCCTTTTATCACAAGTCATTAATAAACTGGTACAGCTAAGCATGTTTCCTGTTTTTCTGAGAAAGTATTTAATATATTCAGGTGATCTGGATTGACAGAAGTCAGACATCTTTAGAGAGGTCATAAACTTTTTCAGACCGCAGAGCAACATTAAGTGAAATATTGCTACAGCTACTGATACATTTATGGCAGATAAATACTATATTGACTTCTTTTTAAAAACACTTGTAGTGTTCGCACACAAGACTTAGAATTTGTGAATAGAGAGGAATTCGAGTAGTCATCTTTGTTCATCTCTAACTTTAGACAGAATGAAATTTACATTATCTTTAAAAGGTGTTATTTGACCCTAATGTTAACAACTTGTAAAGAATATTTCATAGTTGCCCTTAGTTACCATTTATCAATTATCATAGTGAATGGAAATTTTCTTCCAGTGGAGCAAAAACTCTCAGCGTGTGTTCCTGTTCATATTTTGTTTTATTGTTATGACAGATGGCAATTGTGTGCTCATAATCCTCTTGCAAGAGGGTTATGATATTCTCTTGTGACGAAATCAAACCTTATATCACAAGTCATAATGCTGATACTGTCGTCATCCTTGAGTTTCTCCTGTAGATTCCTTAGCAAAGGAAAATGAAGGAAGGGAAGAAAAAGGAAGATTCAAGCCTATACAAGATTAACAAAATAGGAGCCAGGAGATTGTCAGGCCCTAGGTGTGGTGACACTATTAAGGCTCTCCCGCAGCCGTCTCACTGGGCGCGCCCTCCTGCCACCAGAGGGCACGAGTCATGTGAGCAGCCATTTTGGATGTAGCCAAGTGGGCCACCCACCATCCTAATCCAGGGCAGAGACATTTTGAGCAAAGACGGCAGGAACGAGTTCTGTTCCTTGCCTTGTATTGATATTTCACCTCTAATGCCTCTCACTAGCTACAAAGGTGTGCGGAATGCCAGAAGACAGCCCTGTATATAGCTCTGCTGTCACCCTGAAGAAATACATATTCGGCTAATGGGAAATTTGGGAGAAGAAAATAGAAAATTTACAAGAAATAACTAAAGATTGCTGCATTTCCACTTCATTAATAACCACGTGGAAAATTTAAGGATAAAACATGTAGGTATTTGTAAATTACTGAAATTATACAGAAAATATGCATGAATGTAAAAAAGAAATTCCATATAACCAGACAATAGGAATAAAGTATTACCAAAATGACTACATCATGCATCATGTGTGGGAAATAAACAAATACAATTAGCAGTGAGTATTAAAGAAGAAGATAGTGACCTAATGGCAGAGGTAGCTGGAGCAGGGAGGGCTGGATCACTGTTGTGATGAGAACGTCAGCATATATGGAAGCAGTCTCATCTAGAAGTCAGGAAGAGTGGAAGGAGGAGGAGTGTGTGATATGTCACAAAGATTGATAATGTCTGAGAGATGAAAGTGAGGAATGTGGTGATGAAATCTTGAAATGGGCTTGCAGAAGAAAAAAGCAAAAGAAGAAATCACGTGAAGATCCCGAGGCATGAACAATATCAGCCTGTGTTAATATTGATCTCACCCCTCCAGTTTGTCATCATACTGATCTCTTAGGTTTCACTGTATATCACTTACCTTGTAACCATTTTCCTCCAAAATCGAGATTTTGACTAAGTGAGAAGCTCAGACCTGACAAATGGGACTCTGTCACACTATGCAATTAAAAGAAAGAGGTTTCAAGTCCCTCTCTGAGTTCACAGGGAGAAATCGGTTTCTAGGGCACTTTGATGTACCGTGGTTATAGCTCTAAAGCTGTCTGTCATCTTCACTAGAGTACAGCATGCACAGGCCTGGCATTTTATTATTTTAGCCTACTAGGTAAGTGCGTAGAACAATATCTGACACGTACTGGGTGCTCAACAAGTGTGTGCTGCATTGATTTTTGAGATTATAACTAGAACAAGGACTTTTTCAAATTGACACAAGTTTAGCTGGTGTATTTTAAAGGATATACTTTTTAAAAAATGTAATAATTATTCTAGTTATTGGTTGATTTACATAGTGTAGTATTATTTTGAGAAGCTACCAAAAATTCCTAGTTTGTCATTATAAAGTAGCTGATAAAGCCAAAAAAAGTGAAATTGTTCATAAAAGAGTAGTCCATATCATTAAGTGGATGAATGAACTGATTTGAGGATAAATGTTGAGATTAGAAATTATGAGAAGGGTGAAGGAAGGGTAATGAAACCATTATGGGCATCTAAAACACAGTAAGCAAATTGAACAGTTGAAAGGAAAGGAGTAGTTTAGGGGAAGGCTCAACCAGCTTTGTATGAGGCTACTGATAAAGAAGGGAAAGCTGGCCAGAATTGGGCTAATCTTCAAAGATTATGTTGAAAGACCCTTGGGCTCTCTTGTACCTCATGCTTAAAGGAAACTGGAGGACATCCTAAGTTTGTAAAAGTTCTAGGAATCTTCATTACGCAGGCAGGATAGGCAAGTTTTTTATAGATATTGTCCAATTGACCCTCCACCCATCTGAGTAAACTCTGGCACTGCCTGTATGTAGGAGATGAGGGCTGAGTCAATGCCACTTGCATGCTAACCTCTGGATACAGTGTCACAATGGTGAAAGCTGGTGTTTGCCCACCAAGCCATTCTCTCCAGCATGAGGAATGAACCTGCACCGTCATAACTCTAGCGTCTCTATTGCAACACATTTAATAACAGACACTGTAATGTAAAACAGGATAAATGGGCAATTCAGTAATTTGGAATATTCATGCTTACTTATCATAAAACACAACGTGACCAACTAACTTCCTCTCACCACTTCTCCCATCATATTATCAAGTCTTAGATACACTCCCATCAAACATCATCTAGGGCTCAATGGAGTTTTCCCTCTGATGATCTCCTCCTCCTTGGAGCAGGGTTAGTAATTTTCAAGATGCCAGGACCCTGAGAAGTTTCTCAAGAGGTGGGGCGTGGAAATAGTCTGCTCCACCGTCCACAGCTCATGCAACCGGGGAGGGTAACTTGCTCACTTACAGTCCTGGGTACTTCCCGAGTGGATGCCAGCACATTTCATGGCATCACTCATTATTTCTCTTCCCCTATCCTATTTCTTATTTTGGCTTAATCAACTACTTTACAATGATAAGCTAGGAATTTTTGGTAATTTCTCAAAATAATGCTATACTATGTAAATCAACCAATAACTAGAATAATTATTACATTTTAAAAAAATATTTGTTAAAATATACCAGCTAAATTTGTATCAATTTGAAAAAGTTCTCTTTCTAGTTGTAACCTCAAAATCAATGCAGCACACACTTGTTGGGCGCCCACTACTGGTCAGATGGTGTTCTATGCACTTATCTACCAGGCTAAAATAATAAAGTACCAGGCCTATGCATGCTGTACTCTAGTGAGGATGACAGGATTCTCCAGCTTGTCCCCTTTAGCTAGCCTCTGCTTCTCCTCTCAGGGTTCCTCTCCTTCTTCCTAAAGTTGTCATTTATCTCAATTTTGTCAATTGTTTTCAATGGTATAGAATAGTGTAAATGCACAGGTCTTGCTAAAGTAAGAATTCCAGGATTTAAATCCCAACTTTGCCACTTGCTAATTATGTAAGCTTAGTCAAGTTATCCCATCTCTCTGAACCTCAGTCTCTTCATTGGTATGGTGTGAATAATAATAATGATCATAATAACCTTTCACATAGCAATGAGACAATGGGACAATGGTTGTTAAGCCAACCAATCCATGTAAAGGACACAGCACACTGCCTAGTATACTGTAAATAATAAATGTTACGTGTTAATATGTTATATGCTAGTCTTTCTTAGGATATTGCGTATGAATATTTAAACAATAATTTAGAAATAATAAGTTGATTATTAAGCTACAATTTGACATAAAGAAATATACTTCTTGGTTATTTTTGATACTGGCAGTCTCAGAGTGGAGCGGTCATCAGAAAAATAAATTAATCTAAACTGCTTAGGATGATCTTTGTTTATAGATGTGTATTCTATTCTTTCCTGGATGAAACTCTCACTGTCTTTCCCTCCTTTGGAACAACCTGACTTAGTGAGGGGATAGCGAGGCACTTAGGTGAAGGGGGTTTTTCTCTCAGACCTTTATCCACCCTCCCCTCTCCATCTCTCTGTTGTTTCCACCTCCTTTTCCCACTTCAGTTCATTCCAGCCCCCACAACCCATGCACAAAGCCTCAGTTACCAAGTTGGCAAAGCCACCCTGGCCCACAATGAACTTTGTCAATAGATGAGAGAGCAGCTATTGATATTTTTTCTGGTGCCAGTAATACATCCTTACTGTAAAAATTTAAAAAACATGGAAAATAGAGAGATAGGGAAATAACCCATAATCCCAGCTAAAGTGAAGCATGATTAACAATTTGATGTTTGGCCTTATACTATTTTATATTTATGCATAAATCCAAATATTTAAACAGTTCTTTCATGCTGTACATACTATTTATATTTTGCAATTCTGCACTGTGTACATGTTTCTTCATAAAATGCATTCTTCTAAAACATGATTTTCTGTGACTCCCTAGTATTCTGTGCCTTAGATACATGATTATTTATCCTGTTCTTGATTGTTGAACATTTGGATGTTCCTATTAATTGTTTTACTGTTACGAATAATGCAGTAAACAGCTGTGATCATCTGTAAACACCTAAGATTATTTGCACAAGGGACCTATAATATTTATCGTATTGGCCTTAAGTTTTTTATTTGCTTATTAATAGTTACTTATATTCTCAAAAACAAAAATTAACATTTAAACATTGTGTATAACAAAGGTCACATATGTTATTTAATATTAAGGTATATTTTATGCCTTATGCCTTACATGTAGGTTAATAAACTGCTTTAACATATATAATGGACACGTGTGTCATTCGTAACCCATTCTGTAGGCCTGTTATCATTACTGACCAGTATACTATGAAGCTTTAGGGATACACAAGGGAAGACAGCAGCCTGAGGTATGAGGGGAAGGGAACTCAGATATGAGGCAGGGTGTTCTAGTGGAAGAATCATGGTCTTAACAGTAAGGAAGATTTGGTTTCAGTTTTAATTTAACTTTAGAAATCATACCTAACTCTCCAGGCTTCATTTTCAGCTATGGTAAAATGGAGGTAATAATACTGGTGTTACAGGATACATTAAGAATTAAACTCCTAGCACATACTGGCTGCTAAATTAACATAGCTCTTCTTCCCTTCAGTCTGCTGTGGTGTTGTGACTCTTTGACTAAAATTACAATAAGCTTTAATTGAAAACATATGAAAATTTATCATGTAGCACCCAAAGAATTCTTATTTATATTGATGACATTTTGGTAACATAGACTGTAAAAAATAAAAGGATACAAACTTTTATGTTTTTCCTTGACCCATGTTAGCCTTCAAATAAGTAAAAACATTTCCTCAAAATTGAGTACTTAAGAACCATTCAAAGGTTTTCTTTCCTTTTCTTCATTTGCCTGAGACCCTTGTATTTTTTTTTTCTCAACTTGCTCTAATTGCAGGGGCTTTTGAAAGGGGGTTAAAATCTTTTCACCTTCAAGTATTTTCACGTTATGATATCAGTACATGGCAAGCAGAAGTTAATTTTTTCTTTGGAGTTCTCTCAACACACATATACACTTCTGATTTTTCGTGAGTAAAACAAGACTTAATAGCGATATCCAAAAGAACTTCTTCAGTAAAGTACAAGTAGACCAAAGATCTTTCTTCATTATAGAGAAATACATATTTCCTTGGAAATGTATTTTAAATGGTTAAATGATACACTTTTCAAACTTAATTTTACTTGGTTACATATGTGTATTATCGTGGGGTAGGGAGGTCCCTTTCAAGATATGTCTCTAGCCCTTGGCATTATCACTTTGTTATATTTTTATGACCAGGTCTTTAAAAGGTTTATATTATGAAATATATAATATATACACAAAGGTGCATAAGAATAATGTTAACAAAAGATTCTTTGCCTAGGCCAATGTCTGAAAGGGTCTTACCAATGTCTTCTTCTAGAATTCTTAAGGTTTCATGCCATAGGTTTAAGTCTGTTATCCATCTTGAATTGATTTTTGTGAGAGGTGAGAAGTGGGGAGCCAGTTTCATTCTTCTGCATGTAGCTATCCAGTTTTACCAGCACCATTTATTGAAAAGAGATTATTTTCCCCAGTGTATATTTTTGTCTGCTTTGTCAAAAATTAGATTACCATATGCGGATGGTTTCATCTCTGGATTCTTAGTCCTGTTCCAAAGGTCTATGTCTGTGTTCTTGTGCCAGTACCATGCTGTTTTAATTACTATAGCCTTGTAGTATAGCTTGAAGTCTGGTAGACTGATACCTCCCAGTTCTTTTTACTTAAGATTGCTTTGGCCATACGAGGTCTTTTCTGGTTCCATACAAAGCATAGAATTTTTTTTTCTAGATCTGTAAAGAATGGAACAAAAGAATAATATGAATACTTATATAATCTCCACCCAGACTTGTCTGATCTGAATATTTCTATGCATATTCTCAATCTCAACATGCCATACATTTCTGTAACTTGCTTTGTTCTGATTAACATTATGATTTGGAGATTTGCCCATGTTAATATGTAGCACTAGTTGTATAACACTCAATTGGCTGAGTGTCCATTTTCTGTTGATGCATATGTATGTTATTTACAATGTATAGCTATTACAAACAGTGCTGTAGTGTATAAGTCTGTATATGTCTTCTTGAGCTTATTCACTCATTCAACAGATATTAATTTTTCCACTACTATGTATTAGGCCCTATATCAGGTACTAGAAAAACATAATTACATAAAATATAGTTTCAGCTCTTGAGACTCTCAGAGCCTAGCAGACAACAAAGATGTACAAACAAATTAGTATTATACAGTTTGCTAGTGCAATATTGGGGTGTGTGTGTGTGTGTGTGTGTGTGTGTGTGTATGTGCACAGATATGAATATGTCTGTCTATCTATCTAGAAAAAGAGAGAGGGACAGAGACAGAGACTGAAAAAGAAAAACAGAGAGAGAAAGAGCATCACTGGAGAGGAGTGATAGCTGTGTTCTACTGACTCTGATGATTAAATTATTGAGCTATGTCCCACCTCACAGAATGAACAGAAATTCACTAGGCAGAATAGAAGGGAATGACAGCTATAAAATGCTCTCAAAGAAAATATTTACTCTTTCAAAATGATGGTACCTGACTATGAATGGTAAAAGAGGAAGATGAACCTTTGGGAAGGGCCAGACAGCATAATAAATTGAGAGATTTGGATTTTATCCTGTAGGTCATGGGTAACCTTTAAATAGTGTAGGCACTGAAATAACATGATCATATTTAAATTATAGAAAAGTCACTCTGGTAGCCTCTGGGCAGGGATGAGACTGGAAGTATCACTGGTGTGAGTCTAAACTAATACAGGGGTAGAAGAAAGTGAGAGAGAGACACACAAAATAGACTAGAAGAACTTCCTGCCTTTGGAAACTGAGTGTATGGTGTTACTGTTAACATGGTGGCAAGGAAGCAAAGTTTTGGAGAGAGAAAGATAAGTGGGTGGGAGGAGATGATGAGTGAAGTTTGAACTTGAGTTTGAGATACTTGTATATTCAGGTGGAAAAGTCCAGTAGAGAGTTGGGATATGTGGATTTGGGATTTGGGAGAGAGCTCTAATCTGGAATGCTGAGTTTGAAAGTCATTAGCATTGGTAGTAGTGGACTCAGAGGCAAGGGTATAACCATCTAGAATAAGATGGTTTATATTATGTAAGTTGAATAGTTCTACTCTGACATGTTTGAAGAGCGTTGGTTAATTTGGTAAGTTTTATAACATTGTGTTCTTCCCTCTGTATGACCAGTGCCGATGAGAGATGGCCTATTCTTGCTCTAGCATTTACTTTATGTTAAAAAAAAAAAAAAAGAAATGGTATTTTCAGAAAATACCATTTCATACCTGTTGTTCATGCCTGTTGTTTCATACCTGTTGTTCCCTTATAGCTGCAACATTGATCATCTTCAAAAGCATTGTTTGAATAACATGAGAAAATGTCTTTGATAAACCAAAATATGCCATATGGAAGAGACAAAATTATGTCCTACAAATAGAATGATTGACTTAACTTCATAAATGTTGACTCTTTCACATGTATAAACTTAAGTTTTATTAATAAATGTTTTGAGCAGCCTGAATTTTCTGTTTATGCTTGTACTTCCAGTCTGCGCATAGTGGATTTGTTATGACTACCCAATGCCTTTGCCTTAGTTCAACTGATTTCCATTATATGGCGTGGACAGGTTATCCAATTGATCTGGTTTTTCCAGCTTTAATTCTCACAGCCTATTGCAATTTCATGGTATTTTTTCCCTACTACAGCAGCCTTGTTTTAGTAAACATATTTTTCCCTGCCTGTTATTTAATTGTTTTAATGCTTTCTAAAACAAGAAGAAATTGTTTTCTCAATCCTTTCTGGCTTGATTATCTGATTTCTGAGCCTGGGGTGCCTAAATTTTGCTTAAAAAATCTATTGACTTATTCATTCTTATTCTTTAAAAACTAGGACCTTAAAATGAAAGTTCTACATGTTATGGATGCGCCCAGTAGTTCTTTCTAGCCATCTAGTCTGTTCTCTTTGGTTTCACTTGTTTATTTATTCTTTCACACCTATGCTGTCCATTCAACCTTCCTGAGGCTCTGGTGAAAGCAGTTTAGGACATGCTGGGGTCTACGTGCTAGTATGGATTGAAAGCCCTCTCGAGTTGTAGAGTATGTAATCCAGATCTTATAAAGAGTGGTGCATGACACAAATATATATTTTCCTGGCATATCAGTAGGTGATTTAAAATATGCTATAGGGTTTCTGTTCCCTTTTTGGATATGTCCCTTGAATATTATCACTCTCTTCCAGAAAGGGACTCCAATAAATGTCATGTGGACTAAAGAGAAGGTTTAAGGCATTTTCTCCACAATACTTTCAGTGGATTTACCTCTTTCTAGGTTTACTAATTTTTAATAAAGCTTCCTTTGTATGAGGCTATATGAAGTCATAGTTTATAATTGTAAAAAAGCTATTTAATACACTTATGTAAGGCACAAAATATGACTTAATGTTATATAAAATTTAAATACATCATGCTAACATGGGATAACATGGTGCCTCTATTTAAAGCAGACAAGTTCTCTTTCAAGGATTGTATTGTGAATTATGAAGTGTAGCAAAATAATAAAAGAGGAGAAGGAAAATGGAAATACAAAGGACCTAGATGAGATATATGATGAGTAGGGAATGGTAAGAATTACAGCAGGATGGTATTAAAGTGAGTATCACTGTATTGTGACCTCCTGCAGCCAGAACTGGGTCTTATTTATCTTTGTGTTTCTTATACCTCATGAAGAACCTTACTCTCGCGACTAGAAAACTTGCTGTTGAGGGGATGAATTTCCTTCAGTAGAAGTCAGGTGCTTATATTGGTTTAAGCTATTCTCCTGGAAAGTGAAGAGTGGCAGATGATGTCTTCAGGGCCCATTCGGCCTGAGATTCTCTTTAATTCCTTGTTTAGGGCTGTCCCACTTCAGGAAGACTTAATATGGCATTGCATGAGCACTATTGACTCAGAGCTTGCACCTGCAGAGTTTAAAGGTAAGGTAGGGAGGAGGCAGAGAAACAACTGAGAAATGATGACTGTCTTCAGCGAAAGAACTAGAAAATACCATTGCTTTACTTTCTAGTGTGGGTAGGAATATGAGCGCTGCTGTAGGTGAAGTCATCATTCCTGTGGCGTATTCAGTGTGTGGTATTGCTGAATGTGTCTTCCAGGCATGTGTTGACTGGCAGAAAGTCAAATGATTTCATTAGATCTATAGTCATTATTAGTTGTGGCTCTGCAATAGCATCCCCACATCTAATTAAAATCCAGCAAAATCAAAAAAAAATTCAGGATCAAAATGTTACACGTCAATGTTGTGTAATAAGCTGTACAGAGGCGGTGTTTGAAATGTGCGGTGGAGAGCGTGGCAGTGCTCCTGCTTACCTGCTTTGGGTGTGGCCTTGGGTTTGAAGGGAGCGATGAGTATCAAGGGCTGCGTGCTAGTATGTATCTGCTGTACCTCCTCGGGCAACTTTCTGTGAAAGTCCTTTCTTTTTACCCATTTATGTCATCAGAAAAAGGTTCCTAGCTCTGATCTTCCATCTGTCATCTATATGTATTCCCTCCAAATTTATTTCTGGTTTAGTTAACTAGTGATTGCTTATTTCAAAGTGACCTACCTTTGTTACAGAACCTGAGAATTAATGAGTACTATGCACGAGTACGGGCTTTATGAATGTGGTTGGAACAAATTTAAATAAGTCATAGTTCTATGAGTGTGCAGATTTCAGGCGTTTCACTCTTAGTATTTAACTAATACATGCCCTTTAAATCAAGATAATACTATCACAGATCAGATATTACATTGTATAAGAAGGCAGGTACATTGCAATAATGTTTCTTTTGAGCGATCTATTGTTTGTGTTTCATAATTGATATTTTCTTTTATTTTAAAAATAATAAGAAAGATTCCTTGTCTCCATAAAATACACCAAACTCACACATGCATGCACACACACACCCCAAAGGAAATGTTACAATATACATCTTTCCCAGGATAATTGGTCAATGTATTCCTAAAAATAGCATGGAATACCACATCAGAATGAGTGAGAATTCCTCCATGTGTACTAACAGTAACATATGTTCTTTTAGGTCACTAAGATATCACCTCTAAATTTACTTATTTTGAAACTATTAGAATTCTAGAGGAAGATGTTGGAAATACTCTTCTAGACATTGGCCTAGGCAAAGAATTTGTGAAGAAGACCCCAAAGGCGATCACAGCAATGACCAAAATAAATAGATGGGACCTGATCAAATTAAAAAAAGCTTCTGCACAGCCAAAGAAACTGTCACAAGAGCAAACAGGCAACCCACAGAATGGGAGAAAATTTTTGCATGCTACAAATCTGACAGAGGGCTGATAACCAGAATCTATTTAGAACTCAGAAAAATCAGCAAGAAAAAATCAAACAATCCTATCAAAAAGTGGGCAAAGGACATGAACAGAAACTTTTCAAAAGAAGACATAATAATGGCCAAAAACATATGAAAAAATGTTTAACATCTCTAATCATCAGGGAAACGCAAATCAAAACCACAATGAGATATCACCTATCTCCAGTGAGACTGGCCTTTATCAAAAAGTCCCAAAACAATAAATGTTTGCATAGATGCGGAGAGGTAGGAACACTCATACACTGCTGGTGGGACTGCAAATTAGTGCAACCTCTGTGGAAAGCAATATGGAGATACCCTAAAGAGATACAAGTAGAACTACCATTTGATCCAGTAATCCCATTACTGGGCATCTACCCAAAAGAACATAAGTCGCTCTATGAAAAAGACACCTGCACTGGAGTGTTCATAGCAGCACAATTCACACTTGCAAAGATGTGGAAACAACCCAAGCGTCCATCAATACATGAGTGGATTAATAAACTGTGGTATATGTATACCATGGAGTACTATTCAGCTTTAAGAAACAATGGTGATCTAGCACCTCTTGTATTCTCCTGGAAAGTGCCGGAACACATTCTACTAAGCGAGGTATCCAAGAATGGAAAAACAAGCACCACATGTATTCACCATCAAATTGGTATTAGCTGATCAACATTTAAGTGCACATATAAGAATAACATTTATTGGATGTTGGGCAGGGGTAGGGAGAACGGGAGAGGAGGGGGCGGGCATATGCACAAACAATGAGTGTGATGCGCATCTCCCAGGGAATGGAAACACTTGAAGCTCGGACTTGAGGGGGAGGGAGGACAAGGGCATCATATGTAACCTAATCATCTGTACCCCCATAATATGCTGAAATAAAGAATAAATAAATAAATAAATTTACTTATTTTGAATAAAAAACATTTGAAGGGGTTTCCCCCTCCTTTACTTTATGATACGTTTTCTGACATTTTATTGGAAGTTCTGCAAAAGAGTATTGAACAGCTTAGAAAGAACTCAGAAAATGGCACTAATTTTATTGTGGCCACTGGATTAGATAGTAAACTTAAGTAAAGTTTTTCAAATATAAATAAATGAATTTTAAAAATTTGTTTTGGATACCAGCTTGTAAATGGACATTATCTCAGTTCCCAAAATACTACACCTAGGAATTTATCACAAAGAGAATTATAATGACACTTACAGAAATAATATTCAAGGCTATCTAGCACAGATTTATTTATGATAGTAAAAAGTGGAAACAGTCTAAGCATCCAACAATGTAGAAACATTTAATGAATGATGGTGTATTTATAAAGCAGAATTATCCAAAGCCAATTAAATTAGATCTTGAAAAATACTTACATGATATCCATGACAGAAAGATATATGACCACATACACACATATGTGCATACTCACAAACAGAAAAACAAGGATGGATTTAAAAATACAATTTGCAAGGAGTGGTTACTTCTAACATCTGATGGGCGATAGGTGATAGATAAATATTGATTCCTTCTTTATAAATCTTTCTCTGGATTCTCCAAGTGAATTTCGTAAGGTACATTGGTTTCATAATTATAAAACAAAATAAAAAAATATTGAAAAGACCTATTCTCAGTCAGTGGCAAGATTCTGCCTCATGTCTATGTTGTTTTCGGGGGCTATTAATCTTTCAATATAGCAAAATGTGGAGTGGTGTAATAAACTGAAACGGTACCAAGCATGTTTAATTAATTGGCTTTTCTTGGGAGAAAAGAAGGAATGTATTACTATATGAAATGGATGAATTGTATACTATGTGAATTATATATTTAAAAAGATTATTTAAAAAGAGAAAAATGGGGAAATGAAAGACCTAGGGTTGCTAAAATGAAGGTAATTGACTTTTAGATTTGTTTCAAAGTACATAGTAGAAAGAAGTCATCTAGTTTTTAATTAGCACCAAGAGGAAGGAGTATGGCAAGAATACGAGGGAAAGCGACATAAAGAGAAACAGTCTACCTGCTCTCAATTGGGTCCCTGACTTCCTTGCGCCTTTGCTGAGCTCTGCCTTGAGTATCCATTGTGCTGAGCTCTTTTCTTTTATCTCAACCATAGCGCTCTCCAGATATCCCTAAGAACTTCCTCTACTGTAGCATGGTCGGCCAGGGACAAACCTGCACCAAGTTTCGTGACAAATAGGGACAGATCCATTTTTTGTCCCTATATAAGCATTTTAAACCTAACAAAAATCTATCTGGTTTTAAATGTATCTTATTCATTTCCTTGATACTGCTTTAAAAATGAGTAGGGATGTTTAAAAACGTTTTCTATATAACTAAATAATTAAAATAGTCTCATATTTTTGGGTATCATGGGGAATTATTTTTTAAAACATTTAGTGGTGGGTAGCAGATTTTAAAATAATCTTTGGATAGAGAGTTTCAGTTTAAGCTTATCATTTTCTTTATTTAAATATTATTGTTTATTATGTGTACTTATTATAGTAACAATGACTGATACTCATTGAGCATTTCTAAAACATCATCTGACTTGAACCTCACAACACCCTTAGGAGGTCAGTAAGGTTATTGTCTCTACTTACATTATAGACACAAAAAAATTGAGGCTGAAAGTGAATTGATTAAGTGTTATAGTAATTGCAGGAGCAGGCATCAAGCAGGTATAGCCAATTCTCAAGAATTTGTAGTTTTATTGGTCTAATGTCACATTTTCTTGGTAACTCTTTTGAATGGAACCAAAGGGGCAAATTTAAAGAAAACAAAATACTAACAGGTGTTTAAAATGGCAACCCATGTAAGGTGAGAACTAACTACAACTCTCTAACTCTCGGCTGTTTCACATTCGTGTATTCAAATAGCAAAAACTTGACATTTTCCTTAGCTGAATAGAGTATTGCTACATCTTTATTCCAGTTCTGCTTTCACAAAACTCAACCTACTGTATGTGGCCCTTTCATGATGCATGGCAATGATGAAGAAAATGCACTTACAGAGTAATGCTGACATTCCTTAGGAGCTAATAATCTATTGAAAGGTGCAAAAATTATCCCTTCGTTTCCATATCTTTTTGCTAAATCCATATTTAGCAAAAGTCTGTATTTGTTTCTACCAAAATCAAAATATGTGCTCCAACTAGAACAATTTATACTTCTGGGACATTTCTTGTATGACTCTGATGGCCAAGGAATTAATTTACAAATTAAATAAAAATATTTTTACCTGCTGTTTATTCTTGCATGTTCATTAAATGTTTCTTACTACCAATATGCCTATTTGCCTTAGGGATTCTGACATTTAGACTCTTGATGGAAACTAGTTGGTACACTCCTAGAATAATTATGTAAAGGAAAGAGTTTTTTATTCCTGGAAAGCACCAAAAAATAGTGACTCTCTAATTATGACAGGTTTCTTGGAATCAGCTGGAGACCATAGTCATATCATAGTGGCTAACACAGATAAAATCAGAGCAATTTTAGTTCATTTATATGTGGTCATGTAAGCCGATAGAGTTTATTTGTTTAAAACCAAAATAAATAACTAGATAGTCACAAAATAAGTCGAATTGCTAAAATTGCCAAAAGGAGATTAACAATGATTATTATAAATAAATTATGGAAATTTAATTATACCTTGACTTTTTTGAAGGAAAAAAGAGTTTGAAGCAACTTATTTAAAAAGATATAGACACCTTATTTACATGGAAAGACATTCACTTTTAGTAACTTAGTATCAGTAAAGCTGTATGCGATACAATATTCATATTACGTTTGAGATTTCAATTAGAAAACTAAGAAGGCCAAGGCAATTATCACACACTGAATGCTAATGTATGCCATGCTCTATGCTTTCATCTACTTAATTTTATTTTAACAGGAAACTTAGGGTTGGTAAGAAATGTTATCATGTCTATTGTTTTTTTTTTTTTTAATAAATGTGGAGTATAAAGCTCGCCATTAGTGTAAGGTCACAAAATTTACGGTTGTCAAAGTGGATATCTGCTTGCCTCCAAAGCCCGAGTTCTATCCAATGACTCAGACTGCATGCTTATGCAGACGTCATGGCCAACTGGAGTCCCCACTGGGAAGCTACTGGTTCCTAATGTAGAGAAGCTCAGTGTCATTCCATTTTCCCACATGAAGAACACTCAGATTATGCCTTGTCCTCTTATGCCGCATGGAGCAGAATAACTGGTACACATCCACATTTTCCCTGGAATTTGTGGATTTGTGACTTGGAACTTCTGGAATCTCTGCTTACTTTCCCCACACCTGCCACCCCCGCCAATCCTTGCTACCATTGCCAGATAAGACACTCCCAAGACCTGCAGAGACACTTACAGCTGTCTCATCTTCTTTCTCTGCAGTCCTGAGGGACCAGCCAAGCCAATGAAATTATAAGGCACAAATGAGAAAAGTACTTAGGTGATGCTTTTTCTCCTCTTGAAAGCTCTTTCCTCCTTACTACCAAAACACGGAAGGAAGGAAGGAAGGAAGGAAGGAAGGAAGGAAGGAAGGAAGGAAGGAAGGAAGGAAGGAAGGAAGGGAGGGAGAAAGAAACTTATCTCACAAAGAAAACTTTGCATTTATTAGTCAGAATTCTGGCGATTTATCTTTTACCTCAATATATATTAAGATATATTCAATTACTTCCTCACATTAACCCCTTTTCAGCAAGTTAAAGTAGAAGAGCCTTGGTGACTTTCCTATTTTCATATGAGACTCTTTTTCTTTTTTCTTTCTCCTAATTGCATTAATGTGCCTCTTTCCAAGAACTGGCATTTCATGCCCAGCTAAAGTAGAATGTAAGCTCCACACTCCTTCCCTTCCTTCATTTATTCAACACATTTATTGACCCCTGGCGTTGCCAGGCACTGTGGTAAGTGCAGGGAGTATAACAGAATTTACTTAGTTTCTTCCCTCATGGAGCTTATAGGCTACTCTACATAGACACTGATCAAGTACAACATGCAAATATAATAGCAAAATTTAAAAATTGGTGAGAAAGAGAAGTGCAGGCTGCTATAGATGTGTAGAAGGGACTTGGTCTAGTGTCAGGATTCGTGGCACAGAAGGCCTCCCATAGGAAGTGACTTTTCAGCTGCCATATGCTTTCCAAGGGTTTGTTTTTGCTAGGTGAGAAACACCTTAGCAGTTTTCTTTCGTTTTACCAGTTTTATGATAACTACTCACCTTGCATACATCTGGCTATGTTCATGACAGCGCATTTCAATTATACCAGTCGTCTTCCAGACAGCGCACTGTGAGTTCCCCGAGGACGGGAGCGCGGCAGGTTTTCTTTGTACTCCCAACCATGTGTTCCTTTTAGGCCCCATGGGAAGGGATTATTTGGATAGGATAAGAACTCTACCATGAAGACCCCTGACGTATTTGAGGGAAAGATTTCTCAATCCGCTTACGTGGATTTGGTTCATTTTTTAAAACAAGAATTTAGCTTATTTTTTTATTTCATTTTATTGATTTTTGTTGTTTTAAATAGTCATTTTTAAGCTCAAAAAATTATTATTTTTTATTTACATGATTCCTTTTCAGAGTTTCATTCTCTATACATTTTTAGTTTTTCTGAATGAATACAAATGTGTTGCCTTTCTTTTGGTTTGGTCCTTGCATTGCAAAGTATATTATGAGCACCTATAAATTCTCCCCAAAACAAAGCTTGTAGGCAAGGTAACAGAGCTACCCATTAAATCCCTAGGAGTGAAGACAGATGTTTTTCATTCTCTCAAAGCACTTGTTCTTTCCTGACTTTGGCTTGTACACTGACCTCACCTATTACAGTAGACTCCATGAGACTTAGTCCAAAACACTGTTCAATTACATTATTTTTATATTTTATGGAGGACCAAAATTAGAACTAACACCATTCAGTTTGTTTATAGGTGTGACAGAACAGTCTCTTGTTACTGTTTGTTCCTGCTGTTGTTATGTGATTATTATATGTGTAAGGTTGGGCCTGTGGGAGAAAATGCCACTCCCTGTTTGTGGGGGGTGGGGTCTCAATGAAGAGTGAGGTCATTCATTACGTTCATCGCCACAGTGTTCAATCTGCTGGGAAGTGCTATGATACTCAGGCCAGAAATATGGATGAGTGGGGAGGTCTTTGCTTGGTGTAGATAGAACCATCTATTGGCTTTGCAGGAAATGAGTCAGGTGCCCAATGATCTGCATTTGTCAGTGAGAAGGAAGATGCCAAAGCAAAGACTGGCAGGCGAGTTGCGGTGGATTGGTACTAGCCCTCTGGGGTTGTTTGATTTCCCACAAACTTAGAATTTTGCAACAGCAGTGTTCCCCTCTGCCGTCATGTGCTTGACAGCTTTCCAATACTTAATGTTTTTTTCCTCATGAGATCAATAGTGATATTAGTGAGTGTAATTTTTATGTTGTCTAATGATATGTGACATTTGTAATATCTACAAAACTCAATGAAGTGATATTCTCCAAATAAGCAATGCATGGATGTCACTAAATCCACTCAAAATGGTAGATAGACCAATGGATTTTAATATTACGGACTATGAATATTACAAAGTTTATTGAAATGGATTCAAATTCCACATTGCAACTAACCTTTAGGAAACCATCACTTGTCGAATTTTGGTAGAGAATCAAAGACGGATATCTGCAATTATCATAAGAGGCTATTAAAACATTCCTCCTTTTTCCAACTATGCATGTGTGTGAGGCTGGACACACAAGCAGATTTAAGAATCCAGCTGTCTTCTGTTAAGCTGGAGAGTCAAGATTTTTAAAATTGTAAGAAAATGCCTATTGTCTCAATAATTTTCTTTGTTTTGGAATATATAGTTAATTAAAATGTGTTATTTATTTTAAAATGTAATAGACTTATTGTTTTTTCAAAAGAAGTAAATATTTAAACAATTTACCAATTTTAATTGCTTATATGTACAGATCAATGGATATAAGCCACATAAAGCTCTTTTGAATTTTCAATAATTTTTAAGAATGTAAAGGGGTTCTGAGTCCAAAAAGTTTGAGAACCACTAATTTGCATAATCACACTCTCTTAACTTCATTTATGTCCCTGTTCAAATGGCGTATATAGAGAGAGGCCTATTTAAAAATCACAGCCTTTTATTTTTGTTTCTAATGCTTATCATTACCAGTGTATTATGTTTCTGTTTATTTATTTGCTTATTAGCTCTCTTTCTGATGCGAATGTAGGCTCCATCAGGGAGGGGATTTTTGTCTGTCTTGCTCATTGTCTTATCCCCAGCACCTACGACCTGGCACATAGTAGCTATATAGCTAATATGTGTTAAAGTAATGAAAATATTTTCCTACGTGGATATTTTTCTACTATTTTTCTGAATAGCGCTAAAACTTTAGAGGTTCCGTGTGTAATTCTTTTTAATTGTGCCTACATTTAATTTATTATTACCTTTTCTAATAATATTTTTCAGAGTCTCTGGTAGGTTTTTATACTCCATAACAAATCCAGTCAGTTACCACATGGTGGGACTGCAAACTAGTGCAGCCTCTATGCAATCCCCCAATAGCATGGGTATTCATCAAAAAATTAAAAGGAGACCTACCATTTGATCCAGAAATCCCACTACTGCACTACTGCGTATTTACACAAAAGAAAAAAAATCATTTGATCAAGAAGACACTTGCACTAGAATGTTTATCGAAGCACAATTCACAATTGCAAGGATGTGGAATCAATACAAGTGCCCATCAATTCATGAGTGGATTAATAACATGTGGTATATGTACATCATAGAGTACTACTCAGCCATGAAAAAAACAGATTAATACCTTTTGCAACAATCTGGATGGAACTGGAGACCATCCTCCTAAGTGAAGTATTGTAAGAATGGAAAAACAAACACCACATGAACTAACCAATCAGCACTCATGTGCACAGTTGAAAGTAAAACTTAATGGAAATCATGCAGGTGGGAGGACGGAGGAGGGGATGGGTGAAATCATACCTAATGGGTACAGTGTACATTATCTGGGTTATATGCACACTTATAACTTTGACTCAAGCTGTACAAAAGCAATCCATGTAACCAAAACATTTGTACCCCTGTAATATTCTGAAATTAAAGAAAAACAAGGAAACACCATTAAAAATACATAAATAAATTTTTAGAAAAAAAAGAAATATATTTTACTTCCTACTATTGCTGTGGAACAAGCCATGCCAAAACTCAGTGGCTTACAACAACTGTCATCATTATTATAACTCACAAGTCTGTGGTTTGGTGGGGAATTAACACACAGGCTAGGCTCAGCCAATCTCAGATTGATTGATTCCTGTTTATAAGTCGGCTGGATTACTCATGTGTCTGTGAATCTGCTGGGGGCTCTGCTCTAATCTGGGTTGTTATGAAGCACTAGAGCTGTTTCCACATGTGTCTTGTCCTCATCCTGGGACCAGCATACAGACCCAGATGTGACCTTCTTGTGGTGATGGTGGACGTGCCAGAGGACAGGTGGAAACATGGAAGACCTCTTGAGGCTACGCTTAGAACTGGCGCATTGCTCTTTCTGTCTTACTCTACTGACCAAACTGACTTTTATAGCCAGGCTCAGATTCAAAGTGTGGAAATTCCACTTCTTTAATGAAATGAACAGCCAAGTCACATGGCAATGAGTTCGAATCGCCAGGATGGGGAATAGGGAATAAGGAGGTAGGGCCTTTGATGCAATATGTAATTCAATTTATGACTTAATATATACTTATGCATATGTTTATATGTGTGTGTGTATATATATAAAACATTTCCTTGTTTTTATATATAGATATAAAATGTATATGTCTTTCTGTGTGTGTGTGTGTGTGTGTGTGTATATGTGTGTGTGTGTGTATGTGTGTATACAGAAGACAAAAGTTTTACAAATGAATACTTACCCTTACACTGTGACTTGCTCTTTGACAACATCTCCCTGGGAACCTCTGAAGTCTGAGCTCTCACCACTTTCTCTTCAATTTTTTTGACTTTTCCTACTTACACCTTCCATTTCCGTGTTTGATTCTCTCTGTTCCGTTAAAGCGCTAGGCTTTTGCAATCTTGAAGCTAGGAAGTAAGTTCTTTCTTCTCCACTTCTTTTTCTTGTCTGTCTCACTTTTCCGAGTCAATGAGCACAGAATGCCTCAGCTGCTGCTGGAATGCTTAAAGGTGGTGGGAGAGGGGAATATCTAAGAATAAATATGAGGGAACACCAAGGATTATAAAAAAGTAGTTTGTATTTCCTAAAAATAAGGCCTACTTTGTATGTATTGTCCAGACTATCTGGCCTTCAGAACTATGTCTTTAAAACAAAGGGATTGTCTGAATAAAGCTGCATACCTACAACGAACTGATCTTCAACAAGGCAGACAGAAACATACAGTGAGGAAAATATACCCTATTCAATAAATGGTGCTGGGAAAATTGAGTAGCCATAAGCAGAAGAATGAAACTGATCCCTCTGTCTCACCATGTATAAAAATTAGCTCAAGATGGATTAAAGACTTAAATGTAGGGCCTGAAACTATAAAAATTCTAGAAGAAAACCTAGGAAAAACTTCTGGACATTGGCCTAGGCAAAAAATTTATGACTAAGACCCTAAAGGCAAATGCAACAAAAACAAAAATAAATAAATAAGACTTAATTAAACTAAAAAGCTTCTGCACGGCGAAAGAAGTAACAGAGAGAACAGGCAATCTACAGAGTGGAAGAAAATATGCACCCAGCAAAGGACTGGTATCCAGAATCTACAAGGAACTAAACAACAAGAACAACAAAAAAACCATTAAAAGTGGGCAATGGACATGAACAGACAAAAGAAGACATACAAATGGTCAACAACCATATGAAAAAATGCTCAACGTCACTAATCGTCAGAGAAATGCAAATTAAAACCACGAGACACCGTTTTACACTAGAGTGGCCATTATTAAAAAGTCAAAAAACAATTGATGTTGGTGAGAATGCAGAGAAAAGGGAACAATTATTCACTGTTGTTGGTAAGTAAATTAGTACAACCTCTATGGAAAACAGTATGGAGATTTCTCAAAGAACTAAATCTAGATCTATCATTTGATCCAGCAATCCCAATTCTGGGTATTTACCCAAAGGAAAAAAATCATTATATCAAAAAATGCTTGTACTCTATATGTTTATCTCAGCACTATTCACAATAGCAGAGACACGGAATCAACCCAAGTGTTCACCAACCAATGACTAGATAAAGAAAATGTGGGCTATGGATATGTGTACACACACGCACACACACACACACACACACACACACACACACCATGGAATATTACTCAGCCATAAAAAAGAATGAAATAATGATTTTAAAGCAACTTGGATGGAACTGGAGGCCAGTATCCTAAGGTGTAACTCAGAAACAGAAAATCAAATATCGCACATTCTCACTTGTAAGTGGGAGTTAAAAAGTGGGTATTCACGGACATTCAAAGTAGAATAATAAACACTAAAGTTGTGGGAGGGAGGGGGTTAGGGATGAAAAATTACCTGTTGGGTAAAATGTATACTATTTAGGTGATGGGTACACAAAAAACCCAGACTTCACCACTATGTAATATTATATATCTATGTAAGAAAACTGCATTTTGACTCTCTAAATCTATATCAGCAACAACACAGGGATTGGACTCACTAGTTTTCAAATTGAGCTCTGAGGAAACTAAGGGGCTTTTGGCTGGTTGCAGAGCTCCCCTCCACCTTTTCTTTTCAACTAATACATCTCTCCTTGCTTTGATCATTTTACACACTAAGCTTGGAAAATATCTTTCCTTTGAAGAAAGGGTCCAAAAATGTTTGAAACCCCTTCCATTTGACTTTAATACTCCATGTTGCTTATTGCCCCCACTGGCCTCCAGGCTCTCCCCATAATCCACATGCACCAATGTTTGTATGCAGAGAATAAGATTTGACTGATGGAAGGAAGAAAAGAGAAGCATGCACTGGAACCCTACACATCCATTGGCTTTGTAGAAAAGTGGTTCAAGGCAGAAGCTGGTGGAACTACTCAAATGATCTAAATACAATGGGATTCCGTATCCTTAGGTGATCAAATATGACACAGAGTAGGGCCTTGCTGGCCTTAAGCTCTGTCACGACCCTAGCACCATTCTGGTACCCCAAGGAGTAGTAGTTTGGGGAGCATTCAGTTATTGTCCTTGGCATGGACATTATTATCACAACTGGTGTCACAGGCACACAGGTATCAGACAGGAACTCAAAAAGCCAAGAAAAAAGGAAAGGAACAAGATATGCTCTGTGGTCACTGCCACTGACTCACTGGTTTGTAAACACTTCTTAAGGATTCCTAGAAATAGCAGGAAGATGCTTTGGAGAAGACACTGAAGTACCCTTATTACTAATACAGGCTCTATTTAGCTAAGATGCATTTAGCTATCATATTACTGTCTGCAAAGCAAATAATGCTGAAGAAAGTTTTTCTAATGTAGAAAGAAACTTCTACATTAATACAAATTCCATTCCAATTACTCTCATTATTTATTTAGTAGGACAACTTCCAGATGAAGGAGTGATCCACCTGAATAAGCATTTCGATGGTGTTACTTTTATATCTGAATTAGAGTTCTAGTTTTGTTCCCAGCCTCACCTCTGACTCATCATTGTGAAACTAAGAAATCATTTAGCCTCTCAGCACCTCAAAAATCTCTCTTCTGTGAATGAGGATAATGGGTAAACCTTTTCTTGCTTCACTGAATTGTTGTGAAGTTTAATTAGCTAATGTTTACACAGCTCTTTGAACTCTACTAATTAAAGTGATGTGTAAATACAGTGCTTTCTTTTATCGGGATGGCTTGACTGAGCTGTTTCATAAAGACTTAAAGATGGCTATGATAGGAGGATCCATAGGGGAGGTGTTACTTTTTTTTAATTTATGTGAGCTCAATTCTGAGGTTGTCAAATAAGCATATGAAAATACCCAGTTGGGGTTCTAATTGGTGAGAATAAGGATATAGCCTCACACTTGCTCAAGAGGTAATAGTTACATCTTTACATTAGGGAAAACTTAGCTCCTGTGCTGTAGACTAGTGCTCTGTGTGCTTTAGGTATGGCTATCATTTCTTTTATTTCAGAATATTATGGGGGTAAAAACACTTTGGTAACATATATTGCCTGAGTCAGAGCTGTAAGGATGCCCATCCCCCAGAAAGTCCACACTACACCCTTTAGGTGTGAATTTACCCATCCCTTCCTCCCTCCCCACCTGCCTGACACCCAATGACTGTTACTTCCATATGTGCACATAAGTGTTGATCAATTAATGCCAATTTAATGGTGAGTACCTGTGGTGCTTGTTTTTCCATTCTCGTGATATTTCAATTCGAAGAATGGGCTCCAGCTTCATCCAGGACAATACAAGAGGTATTAGTTCACCATTGTTTCTTTTTGGCCAAAAAGTACTCCATGTTATACATATACCACATTTTATTAATCCACTCCTGTATTGATGGGCACTTGGGTTGTTTCCACATCTTTGCAGTTGTGAATTGTGCTCCTATACACATTTGAGTACAGATGACTTTATTATACTTTCCTTTGAGTAAATACCCAGTAGTTGGATTGCTGGATCAAACAGTAGTTCTACTTTTGGTGCTTTGAGGTATCTCCATATTACTTTCCACAGAGGTTGCACTAGTTTGCAGTCGCACCAGCAGTGTATGAGTCTTCCTATCTCTCTGCATCCAAGCCAATATTTGTTGTTTTGGGATTTTTGATACAAGCCATTCTCACTGGAGTTAAGTGATATCTCACTGTGGTTTTAATTTGCACTTGCCTGATGATTAGAGATGTTGACCCATTTTTCATAAGTTTATTGGCCATTAATCTGTCTTCTTTTGAGAAGTTTCTGTTCATGTCCTTTGCCCACTTTTTAATGGGGTTGTTTGATTTTTTTCTTGTATAAAACTCAGGAAAAATTAACAAGAAAAAGAAGCCATCATTTTTTAAACATTATCTTCTGTATATTTTTGCTTAAACAACGTTGGTGATTTATTTTGTGTTTGTCACATAAGGAATTATAAGATAGCAGATTTGCAATTACCTAACGAGAAAGGTATAAAAATACCCTTGAAGTAGTGACATTCTATGTAGATCATCCATTATCTGCTTATCAGTCAATGAGACTTTTACTCAGAACAGAGAGCTCTTAGATAAATCAGAAATCTTTTCACTAGGTTTCCTGGTGAAAATATTTTACTCTAATGCAATTGTCCCAATTACTTTTGAAATTCTGCATTAATAACAGATCTTTTCTTCTACCAGACATAAATTCAAGGATGGATTAATTAGCTTGGGGGAAAAACACAACAAGCTTATCTCCCTAAACCTGCTGTGGGCTTCAGTGTATAATTATATTTGTAAGGTAGAATTTTTTTAATGATAATGTTATAAGTATGTAACAATTCAAATTCATGTTAGAATGACCCAGAATTTAGAGTTGATATGTCTTATTGGAAAATTAGTCAACTGATACGGGAGTTTAAAAAACTACTATTAGTAATATTAAAGGCAGAGTTTGCAATAGCAAATGTTTCTGGAAAATTTTATAGCTTGTTTATTATACTATAATGTTTCTTATTACCTATGTACATCAGGAATATATCTGCTGATAGACAAGGATAACATAAAGTACTTGGAAATGTTAGAAACTGCAAATTCAGAGTGTGATTCATATCTTCTGAAATATATGTTCTACCTCAAATCCTCACTGGCATAAGAGTGGAATTATGGAGAAATTTTGAATTCTTTAGGTCCAAGTTGAAGATTTGTGAAAAGTATGAAGGTACCTTAGTAAACTCCTAATGTATAACAGCCCAAGGTATATTATTGATATTTCCAGTAGAAGGCAGATAAGTGTAGATCATTTTGATCTAAAGAGACACTGAAGAAAACAAAATAAGATCTAAAACCATAAAATGTATAGCCTCAGGAGGCACAAAGATAAAATAGATCTTGAGTTTGCTATTATAGAGAAGCCAGGGACCTTGTGGCTCTAAGGTCCTGAAGAATCTATATCCCTGCCCACTGGGTTTTTTTTTTATTTTTTTTGTTTGTTTGTTTTTGACTAGGAGGATGAGAGTTTTAAGAATCAGTTCATTCTTTATTAGTTTTAGGCATTAGCTAGTGGGTTTGAGAGGATATTGTGTAAATTTAGATAGAGGTTTAAAGGGGTCCGTCTGAACCTGGATAGGTTCAGCCCAATAATCCTTCCAATATCTTCGACGTTTTACCCACAAAAAGTCTGGCACCTCTTTGAGATCTTCAGTCTGGGCTTGATTTGGACACAAAGGTAACAGTATCTAAATCAATGTCCAAATTGGCAGCAACCTCATTATGAATAGGGAGTCCTAAGGGAGTTTAAGGATGAGACCATCAGGACATCATTAATCTGGCAATTTTACTTTGAGAGTATCAAATTAGAGGTGTAGGATCACAGAGGAGGACAGACTGCACCTCTGTTCTGGGACTGCACATGGAGAAGGTTGGGGATTATTAGAGATGCCCACCACCGGCCTAGTTTGTTTATTCCAAGGGAGATGTTGAATACGAATAGCAGGGTTTAGGGCTAGGAAGGCAGTGCCCAGATCAACCAAAATGTTGCCTTTTAACATTGTGAGAAATTTCTCTTTGTGAACTTAAGGGCAAAGTGAGAAATTGGGCATTTGATTTCTCTCTAAAGCATTTTTATTTGTATATCCTTCAGGGTTTTGTGTGTGTGTGCGTATGTTTTGTGTGTTTCCAATGTTCTTTATGTTTACAGTATCAATGAATGTCTCTTCATGTTTAATCATTGGTAATGTCTAATTATTTTATCTGTAAGGCCCTAAATTCTAAGTCTTATTATATTTTTGTGCTAAGGCCTTTTTAAAATGTTCATCAGGGTGCTAGAGGTCTGCCAATGGGCTGTTTTCCATTCTAGTTTTTCTTGTGTATTGATCGTTTTATTTCTGGCTTAAGGTCATTCACAAAATCTAAGCAGAAAGTGGGGCTTCATCTGCCTCAGGATTTACTTCTGAATGCTGTCGAAAGGCATTAAATAGCTTATCCCTGAATCCCTCAATGGACTGATCCTTTCTGTGCTTCCAGGACTGAATCTGGGCCCGATCTATGTTCACAGGAATGATTCGGGGGATAGCTTTCAAAGATACCTCGAATCTACAGCTTTCTAAATCCCTGTGGTTTCTCATGCAGTTCAGCATGTTTGAAGCCTTCTTTTCCATCCAGTTCTTTTGCATCTGAACATACGAACTAACAGATGTAGATTTGAGAGGTATGGATTATAGATTCCTAAAACTATTCCTAATGCCTTTGTAAATTCTAACATGTCTAGGTTTGGGGAAAAATTTAATGATGACTTTCAGCTTAGTATGAGATGAGACTAGGTCTGCTAATCATGAGCAAGGGGTTTTCTCTGTGCTGGGGGGAATTTAGCTTTATGAGGTAATTGCACATTTGTGGTTTCTGCTCAGCCAGGAGGGGAGAGGAGCAAGTAGAAAGGAGATGGAGAAACATAGGCTGGGAGAAGAGGAGTCATAGAATAAAGACCATTAGGTTTATGTTGAGATTCGGAGGAATCTAAAAGAGAGATTACATATTTCACTGTTTTTGTTTGTTTGTTTGTTTGTTTAGCCTCAGCCAAAGAATCTTCTAAGGGCACAATTTTAGAATCTGAATACTTTTGGATACTTCCTCAACACATTAAAAACGTAGACTCTTGGATGTTTGGAATTTTATCCCTGTATGTCCTGGGGCACCTCTCGGATAAACACTTTTGCTCATATCAAAATTTCCTGAAAATGGCTACTATAATTTTATATTATCCTTAGTGAAATTATGTCATATAGAAAGATAATAAGAATGGGTTCTAAAATAAATGTAAATACATGTAGAGAGCAGGAGTCTGTATCAGAGGAGGAACGCTCTTAGGTTTCGACTGAGGCAAATCCCTCAGCGTCCAGGAATGGCCGGTTGGTAGTGTTGCTTGTGTCCCCTACCGCAGCCCCCAAGCCCAGTGGCTGGGCTGTCTCCAGCTGCAAACCTGACTAATCTGCAGTTCCTCATAGACAATCAGGTTTGGGGAGATTTCACAGGCAAAAGACAGACTGAGAAAAGTACTCATAAGATTTTGCTAAATGACCTGAGGCAAAGTTTTTCTATAGAATTTTCCACAGCTCAGAAGAAACTTCTGAACTTCTCCGTCCTCAAGGTCAGTCTGAGGAATAGATTTATGTAGCTTATGCCCATTCCCTTCCTGTGAACTTTTCTTTTTCAAGAGGTATAGCAAATGATGACAGGGATAGAGAAAAATAGTGTCCTTAGAGATAAAACTGATTTCCACTAAGGATAAGTTTTTCAGATCTGATCAGATAATCAAAAGATTCCTAAAATGGGCTCCTTATTCATAGAAGGCAAAATAAACTCAGTATAGGGGGAGCTTCAATGAAAAGAAACCAGAGGTCAAACTCAATGTGAAACTTACATCGCCACCACAGTCAGAAACCAACAGCTCCTGCCCCAGCAGGAGGCTTAAGGACCATGAGGCGCTCCTGCTTTTTGAGTTGAGGTCTTGGATCATAGCCGACAGAAGAAGCTCTTGGCTAGATCTTTATGGGTCCCCACGATTGGCAAATGCTGGCAAGTCTGTGGTTACTGCACACGGATGGGAAGTGGCAGTCGTGTGCTGGAGCCGGCTCCGTGAGCCTGGGAAAGTTGACTCTGAGCATCTCTTTCCCATTCCACGTTCCGTGTTCAGTGAAGTCACAGTAGTAGCTTGAAGTCAGTCATGGTAGGACTATTTATACAACAGAAGCCATCAAATTCTACAAATCATAGATATTTTCCCCTGGGAGAGCCAGTTTACCTTAGTAGCACCTTGGGGTCTGGGGGCAAAGTTGGGCCGTTTATTGGAGTTTGTTTTAAGGCAAGTCTTTTAATGTGAGGGCTTGATTAGAACTGGGTGAGGATCATAATATGAGAGTTTAGAGGTGGTAGACACAACAAGGAGAGGGTTTTGAAGCAAGGGTTTGAAAGAGCCTTGGAGAGGATTAAACAGCTGTTTGATTCTATCCACTGGAAAGTCAAAAGGTTTGATGTTCATTAAATGAGTTTTTCAGTAAGTTCCTGAGACAAAATTACTTTCAACTTTTATCTTTCTAAGCAAGAGTTTCCTGGAATAATAAAGTCATGTTGATGAAGACAGTCGACTAGGAAAGTCATATTAATATATACAGTAAGCTATGTGGATGATTTCAGTTCTCTTATATAATACTTGAGCCTTCAAATTATATAAGAATTGAGGATTGGTTCCCATGGAATTATAACAGTAAAAAAGAATTAAAGCTCACGGGAATTGTTCACTTGAAATCATTCAGTTTCAACTTTCATAAAAAGAAATAAATTCTGTCGGTATATCCTAATGGTGTATGTCTTGTCTTTCCAGAATATTTAGACAGCTTTTAATGCTATTCCATCACATGATAAGAATTTATGTTGCATTTGTATACTTGGGGAATTAAACACATGTTGTCTAAGAAGTTTCTTTTCAGTGTCTTTAAAAAATAGAATTACTGAGCAACTTCATACTTCCAATCATTTGCCTCTACAAGACAACAATGTAAGCGGACTACTTAGAGTATATAACATATCCGACATGGAGATTTGCTGTGTTTATTTGTTGTATTATAATTTCAACTATTAAATACTATTCATTTTTATATTATTTCTTTTCTTAAGTAGAGTGATAGGGTCAAAAGTCTACAGAGGTTCAGAAATGAATTAGTTGGGAGAAGAAAGAAAACATTTTTTAAAATTCGAAAAGACAAAGAAGAATGTTTAAATCAGAATTGGAAAGCGCGGAAGGCATCAGTAATGCACAGGTTCGTAAATCCGGCAGAAGTTTAGAGTAGAGCTAGATGCTGTGGTAGCCCCAACACCAGGAGGGCAAGAAAGACGGCCAAGGGAGCCCCCGTACCTCTACCGCTTGTGTGAGTCTGGTGAGGCAGAACACTCACACGACAAATCGGGCAAGGCAGATTTATTACTCACAGAGAGGCAGCAAGAAGAAACAGAAGCCCAGGATCCAGGGCAAGCCAGTCCCCGAAGGCTCGGGAAAGCTGCTCAGGGAGGATGGAGTCCCCTCTGTGCAGACCCCACATTGTGAGGCAGCTGAGGGAACCCAACAGCACTCTGCCCTGAGTTTATATGCCCTGCGCACCACTCGGATCACTGAGTTTGAGCACTGCAGAACATCCTGTGCGAGGAAGCGGGAGGAGATAGTCTGGGTTGTTCTAGACTCTTTCTCCTTATCTGAAGATGTCCCATTCTTGGACATTGCAAGAATTGCAAGTGAGGGAGGAAGGTCTGGGTCAGCCAACGCCATCTGGGGATCTGTCCTCCCACGACTGTCCTTCCCAGTTCAATCTCTCCTTTCAATCCCTCCTTACTTTGAATGTTGCTAATCAGAAATACGGATAGTAGAAAGTTTTTCTTTGTGGCATGTTTTCTTATTCTTAATATCTGCTTTATATTGAGCTAAAATCTCCTCCCTTTTTTTGTGCTTTTTCTTTCCTTCTTTCTTCCCTCTGAAACGATACAGAGTAAATGTACCCCCTATTCATTTTAAAATATTGAAGAAATGACCACAGTTACTGGTGTTTTTGTTTTGTTTTGCTTTGTTTTTAGGTGCTTTTTTTTTCCTGAGATATAGACAGCCTGAGTATGTTCAGCCAGTCTTCTATTGCAGAGATATTCAATGTGCGGTCATTGCACCATAGACCATTGCGATGGTCTATGGCTGTTTTTCATCCTCGCTGAACTGTACATTATAGGTCCACAACAAGATGAGGAGCTTGCGCCAGAATATAAATCAATACAGTTTCCTTCATTGAGAAAGTCTTGCTATGAAAAAATAAAGTTAGCCGAATTAAACAGTGTGTTTAAGTGATAGAGTTGTTTTACGTTGTGGCACAAAATTTTTATCTTGTTCCAGATTCATAATAAATAGTCAAACCAACTAGTTTCCATATGCTATAGTGTTTCCATATGCTATAGAAATTAGCATATAATCACTGCGCCACATAACGTGATTTCTAGACCTGTTCTAATCATTCTTCTCTAGAAAAGCCTCTGGAATACAACCAACCTTTCCAGAAATGTTTGCTACAAATACAGTGAAAAATGCTATTAATACATCCTTGTATTCTGGGCACTCTAGTTTTTAAATGAGTTTTTAATCAAGTATAGCACCTTGTAAGAATTATACGTTTATCCCCTTCCAAATTCTTTCTGCTTCTTATAATCCATCATCCCAAAGTGACAACCTACTAACTACTCTATCCAATGTGTCATTTGCAAATACGGGCTATGTAGCTATTGCTGTGTAAAAAACCAAACAAACAAAGACAAAAAACACCTCAAAACTTAAACAACTTAACTTAAACAATCACCTTTTTGTGAAAACTATTTTACAAGTCTGCGTAGTTCAGCTGGTCAGTTGTGGTGACCTTGGCTCATTTCTGCTGATCTTACCGCACTTGCTCAAGCAGCTGCCATTCGCTGGTGCTGGCTGCGGGCTGATCGGTCTAGTAGAGCCTCAGCTGAATGACTCAGGTCCCCTCCACAGGACTTGTACCTTCCAGTAGGTTAGCTTGAGCTCGTTCTCGTGACCCTGACCGTGACAGGGCTCTGAGAGAGACAGGAAGCACATAAGGATCAGAGTAGAGCAGTAAAAGGTGGAAAAATGGATCTCGAGAAGGACAAAGATAAAATAACTGTCACAATGCCAATGTATTCTTCCAAATTATTTATAAAAATGTTTAACATGACGCTGACAAATACATTTCACAGAAGACATCAATAGACCTCGTTATAGATGCATTGATCAACAGTTTTGGAATATGTTGTTTAACTACTTATGACTCTATCAGTACATGCTTTCATCTAACTCACATTTTTCCATTATGTTAAGGGTTAAGTGAAAAATCGTATAAAGTTCAATGCTTCGATTAAGAAATCTATAGTTTTCTGAGCATAAATAATCATCACTGCATTATTTATTATGGAAAAGTATTGGAAATAATGCAGGAATGAATAACTTTTTATGGTAATCCATGATGAATTATTTCATATAGTTTTTAACTTTCACATAATTGCTGAAATGAGAAAATGCTCGGAATTTAATTTTAATGGCAAAATGGTAAGATACATAGACACAATATGAATGAAATATAGGCATCATATTTTATATTGAATATATAAATAATTTGAAATACTAGAAAGAAATACAATAAAAATGCTAACACTTTATCTTTGGATGGTAGAATAATAGTAATTTTTATTTTCATCTTCAACTTTTAGATATTTTCCAAATTCTCTACAGTGCACATATAAAAATGTCATTATCAGAAAAAAGTAAACATGGAACTTATTTTTTTTTCCATTTGGTAATTTTCCTGGGAATTAAAATCAAGCTCATATTTCCTTCTATTTTGAAAATCATGGCATTTGTTCATTGCCAGTCGGATATTCTCTGAGATGTTATAATAATCAGAGGGAGGTTTGGATGTTTGCCATTAGCATATTAGCTGGATTTTAATAACTATTTCATGAGCATTTTCATTTTTAAAAATTTTCTGTAGCTATAATTAATGTATGTTTTCTTTTTCTATTGGAAACCAAAAAAGAACCAGGATATTATGAGTATATTCAGAGGAACATTCAGTATCTATGCTAAATCCCATTAAAAGGATGAATTTCTATGTCACAGGATGGGAAGACAAGGGAAAAATACATCTCAAGCATTAATGTCTCCTTCGTCATTGTACTGTGTGACTAAGGAACCTATCTGACAGCTACGTGTGGGCACTGTCATTTGTTTAGCCTTTAAACTCGTACTAGCACTAAAAATCATATGTCACAGGTGACATTTTGGTGGAGCTCCCCGCCACGCACAAGCACCAGCTGCAGCCATGTGACTGCGCCATTGTAGCCTAGTCATGTCTTTAGGTGGCTACAGCTTCAGACACTATCTGACTCCAGTTACAGGAAAGATCCCAAACCAGATCCGTCCAGCTGAGCTCAGTCAACTCATAGAACCATGAGACTTAATAATAAATTGTTGTTTTAACCCACTAAATTTGGGGATGGTTTGTTAAACATTAATTTAAAAATCAAATTGGAACATTAACCACTGTTAGCTGATACTGTTGTACTTGAAACAAAATTTGAAAATAGTTATAGGAAACAGATGGTGACATAAGATCTCCATAGATCTACCTTTTAAGCTGGAATGGAGTGATACCGAGGAGAGCTTACTATACATTACACCTTTCAGCATCATGTACAGACATAATGAATCAAAGAAACCAAGAAAAAGTAAAAGGAAGCTCCAGATATTAATAGCACTTCATGTTTGAAGTTGATGAGATGCCACCATGTTTATGGCACTTTACTGTTTATTCCCCTGGGGAATATGAATAATTATTACCCTCATTCTTTCTTTCTTCCCTTCTTGTCCCCTTCCTTTCTTCTCTCTGGCTCCAATTTCCAAGTTGCTTTTGCCCCGCTCCACTCAAGCTCAGCAGGAGCCGGTTTCTTGTCTATGATCTCCCTGTCCTGTCTATAGTACCTGACATACAAAGGGATGCTCGAGCAGGCATCCCTTTGGAGAAGTCAGGTAAGCGATCTCGAAGGTGAGGAGTAACCTGGCAGAATTTCATCCACAGAAGCTCCCATGTGCTGCCTTAATCGTCTTTGTTCTTCTGCCAGATCGGAAATGATCAGAGTGCAGTTGGCATCTTTTTTTAGGAACAGTATATTTTGTATGTTGTTTAAAGCCGTGAGAAAAAATATATGAGATGCACATATAAACCTTTGTTATACTCAAGGACAAAGCTTAAGTATTATTTAGAGTGGTTTACAACTCTGTTTTGTTTTCAGGTATTCCAAAGTTGATTACATCTGATATGGTTAAAGAAGGTGCTGCTGTGATTGATGTGGGTATCAACTATGTCCATGACCCAGTGACAGGAAAGACAAGATTAGTTGGAGATGTGGATTTTGAAGGTAATAAACCAAGTATCTTTTGATGAGTGGAGAAAAAAAAGATTCTACCTTACATATTTTGATAGTAGAAAGAGAAACTTTCTATGTGATGGTGACATCATTAAATTATTAATCATCACCTCCTTCCTCTGAGGGAAAAAAGTTTAATCAAATTTGCATATTTCCTTTCTCTCTCCTTCTCTCCATCCCCCCTCCCTCCCTCCCTCCCTCCCTCCCTCCCTCCCTTCCTTCCTTCCTTCCTTCCTTCCTTCCTTTTCTCCTTCCCTTTCTTTTAATTATACCATTAATATTTGGTTTGGGGATCAAATTTCTTATAGTACAGCTTTTAGTGAGAGAATAGAATTTCAGTTGGCCTTTTATAGTCCTGGGCGTTATTGTGATTTGGGGGACGTTATCTTACTCTGCACTTTGCCACCTCTGCTCTATGCTCAGCCGTTGACTCTTAGAGCCAGAAGCCATCTTAGGGTGAGTTTGCTAACCCTAACCATGTTTCAGATCTAGGCGGTTATCTGGATCTAGGCAGAACTGGGCAGTTATCTACACTTGTGTTTTACAGAGGATGAGGAAGAGGAGCTAGGCTAAAATTTCTATGGCCAATAGAGGATATGAGGTGGCCAATGTGTAGTAGTAAAGAAACAAATTCTAACCCAATTCCTTCTCTCTACAGATGAGGAAACTGAGCCCCAAGACAGATATGTTTCTAGATGCCTGTCTCCTAATCCAATTTTACTTCCAATATCTTTGTCAGATATTTACCTGCATTCAGGTTTTCAGTATAGCCTAGGAGTCTTGGATGTCTATGAAGGCATGAATAGGGTAACGTAAGTGGAGATGTTTTTATATTAGAAATATTTTATGTATAAAACTGATCATTCTGTCCAAAAAAAGCAAGGCCATATTAAGAACTTCATTAGTTATAGGTATGTCCTTACAAACTGAAAGGAATACATGATGTCATTTTTTAAATAATTTAGATTTTAAATTTTCACTTGGATCCTGGTTATTAGCTGATGGTTTACCAAATCCTACCACGTTGGTCTAGCAATTTTAATGAATAAAATTGAAAATGCAGACCATCAAAAGTGTCCCAGAGTATTGGCCCCATACAAGTGAGATTCTAGGATCCATCAAGGACCAGACCCAGGTAAGCAATTTGAGACTAGTGCTAAAAGAAAAAAGAAAAAAAAAGAAAAAAGAAAAATGTAAGGACACAGATATGCACCAATATATTCTAGGGACAGAATAGTAAATAAGATCAAAGTAGAGATTTACCTTGTCAAAGAACACTCCACTGCCCTCATTGACTCTAATGTGTAGGGTCCTAGATCTGGATGGAGCCTAGTCAAGAAGGGATGGCTCTCCACACGAACATGTGTGTCTGTATGTATATGTGTGTGTGTTATGTTGGTCTGTATGTATACGTGTGTGTGTTGTGTGTGCGTGCTGAAATTCTTAGGACATGACCTCATTTCTTTTTTATCTTTCATGTTCAATCACTCAAGTCAGATATCAATGATTTATTTCAATTTCCAAACTTGAAAGAGGAAAGATGCATTTCATTTTAAAACCTGGTCTTATTTAATTTTTTGCACTGTCATTCTGTTTCTCTATACCATTATAGCTACCATGCATTTATTGCAAAATCCCCACACACTTTTATGATGCACCCAGATGGCACTGACAACGTAAGATAACCAGCTTGAGGCAAGAAGAGCTGGATGTTTGCAATTCACAACCGTGACTGTGCTTGTGGGGCAAACTTACCCAGCAGATCACCATATTTCATAAGACTCCTCTCATAGGGTATTTTGCTGGCCTCAGATCATTTCCATGCCTTCTTGTTTTTAACTAAGAATGTGTTTTGCTCATGAGAGTATTCTGAAAACATTTTAAAAATGAGCCTTATGGGGTGGGTATGTATGCTTAGTGGCACATACAGATATACACTTCGTGTTGCATAGTGCTCAACTTGGTAATATCTATTAAATTAAAAAAAAAGGAAATGACAAAGAGAAGCAAAGATAAGATGAACAAGGAAGAGTATTGGTCTGGGAGACTGAAGAGATTAGAACTCACACTGTTGCCTGATAGCTTTACAACCTCTCTGGCCATCAGTATTATTAGTTAAATGACAGCAATTGTATTAGTGGCCCCTCTCGGCTCTAATGTTTGGTGCATATATTGGACATACAACAGAGAGTTACCAAATGATTGTGTAAAAACACAGAGACTTTCAGAAGGAAGGTCAGAGTTTTCTGATCCTATCATAAAATATGCCCATATGATTGCTAGTATTTCTCTTGCCACCCTGCTGGTTCATGGAGCCAGAGCACTAGGGAAAACCTGGACTTGGTAGAGAAGACCTTGCCAACAAGGTCATGACTCAGCCACCCAGAGAAGCAGGCAGGTGATAGGTTTTGACATGTTGCTCTTCAGGTTGTTCATCAGGATTTAACCTGAGGTGAGGGATGTTCCCCCAACTAAGAGGGAGGAACTTTAACTTGGGTTATGCCACAAAACTCATAGGTAGCATTTAGCTGCAAATTGCCACAGGGAAAGTGTGGCTGCTTTGTGAGTATCGGTGAAAGTTTCACCATAACTATAGCCAAGATAAGCATTTTGGATGTATGTAAAATCAAATGTTGAAGTGCATCGTCCTTGCAGAAATCTTTGTTTTATTAATAGAGGAAACTGGGCCACCCATTAAACGTAGATTACGTTGATGGGAATGATTTATCAACATTAATGGGCAAAGTGTTTGTGACAAAAAGGATGATGATGTCCCAAAGGACATAAAACTTCACATTAAGGAATGTGCAGAGATATTTCATGACACTGAAAGAACAAAGGAGAAAATGTCAGAAGCTGATCCAAACTTAGAAAGGAATCTGACAATTCACGAAGGCATGGAAAAGATGCTTGCTTCTAAATCATAAATTCCATGACCAGAAGAAGATGGCAAGTCCCATTCAAACTATTCTTGACAGAATTTTTACAAAGAAATAAAACACTTTAATTCTCAATATTGCTACCATTTTACATTGTAGAGTACTAAATATTACTTTTACTATTATTTTTAATTCTCTGTACATTTATAAACCACAGTAGGAGAATTTTTAATGTTTTGACAAAAAATTTTAAAGGTCATTAAACAATTATAATTTCCCCCATTGATTATTAAGATTATTTTGACTGCTTCAACTGTCATTTTTATGGTCTACACTATTGTGAAAACAGAGCCTGTATTTATCTCTATGTCCAATAAACTCTCATGAAATTAATGGTTATATAGTTCAAATTCATATCCAATGCCATAATCACCTGTACTATATGATTATTTAGTTATATTTGATTACAGTATCTCAGTATTACTATCATCATCCATGTAGATTGTTCAGTGTTTGAGGTACTGTTTGCTTCTCATCTTCCTAGAGAATCACACACTGGTGCTTTTCTTCAACAGAGCTCTAAGTGAGGCCTTTCCTACAAAGCCATGCTCTCTGGGTGTTTTTAGGAATAAATACGGCCTTAAAGTTATTACTAAATTGTAGTGCTATTTCATTTTGTATTGATCCTCAGTTATAGGACTCAAGACAGTGCATCATTGTTTCCAGCCTCTGACAAATATTTACCATTCCCCTTCCATTACCTGAACACACCACCCCCCTACAACTTCAGACATTAAAG